>VZTG01009267.1:18483-35396 GCA_013397845.1 Melanocharis versteri | reverse complement strand
CGTACCGCTTCCTGCTGAACCACCCCGACAAGTGCCGGGAGCGGGCGCCGTTCCTGGTGCTGCTGGTGGTGACGGCCCCAGCCGACCTGGCCGCGCGCGAAGCCGTGCGCCGCACCTGGGGCAACGAGAGCGCCGTGCCGGGGCTCAGCGTGCTGCGGCTCTTCCTGCTCGGCCTGCACCCCACGTTCGGCGCCGAGCTGCGCCCCACGCTGCAGGAGGAGGACGCGCTGCACGGGGACCTCCTGCAGCAGGACTTCCTGGACACCTACAACAACCTCACGCTCAAGACGCTGATGGGGCTGGAGTGGGTGAGCCGCTTCTGCCCCAACGCCACCTACGTGATGAAGGCCGACCACGACGTCTTCCTCAACCTGGAGTTCCTGGCGCGGCTGCTGCGGCCCCCCAGGACCGACTTCCTGACGGGCTACGTGTACCGCCGGACCGGGCCGCTGCGGAACCGCGCCTACAAGTGGTTCGTGCCGCGCGAGGTGTACCCCAACGACACCTACCCGCCCTACTGCGGCGGGCCCGGCTACGTCCTCTCGGGGGACCTGGCGCGGCGCGTGTTCGCCGTGGCGCAGACGCTGCCCGTCATCAACATGGAGGACGCCTTCGTGGGCATCTGCCTGCACGCGCTGGGCGTGGCCGTCACCAACCCCCCGCCTGGCACCTTCACCATGTACCGGCTGGACTACGACAAGTGCCGCTTCTCGCGGCTGGTCATGGTGCACCACTACCGGCCCCAGGAGCTGCTCCGGGTGTGGCCGCACTTCCGCAACGCGTCCGTGGAGTGTCCCTAGGGCAGGGATGCGCTGAGGCCTGCCGGTGCCACCTTCCACTGGCTGTCACTGGGATCCACCAGTGTCATCCTCCACTGACTGCCACCGGGATTTGCCAGTGTCATTGGGATCCACTGGTGTCACTGGAGTTTGCCTGTGTCACCTTCCACTGACTGTAACCGGGATCTCCTGGTGTCACCGGGATCCACTGACTGTAACTGGGATCCGCTGGCATCACTGGGATCTCCTGGTGTCACCGGGATCCACTGGCTGTGCCTGGTCCCAGCTCCGGAGCAGCCGCTGAACCTCAGGGTCCCCCCGGGGACGTTCCTGTCTCTCTGAGCCGCCGGATCCGGTGCCAGAGCAGCTGCTCCATCCACAGACTTCTTGTTTGGTTATTAAGGATTGATTTGGGCCGGGATCCGCCGCGTTGCATTAAGTTATATCCAATGTTTTTAATAAAAGGGCTGGAGCCTCGTCTGTGCTGGTGCTGCCATCCCGATGGACCCGGGCCAGGAAGGGGCCCCAGCACTGGAATGTGCCTCGCTCTGGGCAGTGTTCCCGGTGTTTGCCAGGCCGTGCCTCATTCCAGGCGCCGTTCCCGGTGTTTCCCAGGCTGTGCCTCGTTCCAGGTGCCGTTCCCGGTGTTTGCCAGGCCATGCCCCACTCCAGGCGCCGTTCCCGGTGTTTCCCGGGGTCCAGCTCTGGCACGGAGCGATCCGGAACCTCTGGCAGAAGGTTCATCCAAAGGAGCCACGAGGCCCCAGCTCAACTCCAGGTCAGACCCAGTTCAACCCAAGAATGCTCCCAGTTCAGCCCCATTTCAGCTCAAGTTTGGCCCCAGTTCAGCCCCACTTTGACACCAGTACAGCTCCAATTCAGCCCCAGTACTCTGAACTTAGAGGGGTTTAAGTGACAAACACCAGATTTTGGGGTTTTAAGGGACAAATACTTGGAATTTAGGGCTTTTTTATGAGAATCTTCCGGATTTGGGGGCTTGGAGGTGCAGAACAATGTGTCGGGAGCCCGAACCATCCCAGGTTTTGGGTTTATTCACCTCCTCCACCCCCCCCGCTGACCCCTTCCCCAAAAAAACTGAAACCACCAAAGCCACAAAATACCGAAAAAAGCTCCTTTTTAACGCACTTCACAAAAGCAGAACAACGAGGGCCCGTCCCCCAGCCGGGGCCTGGGAAAAGGCTCCAGAATTGGATCGACTNAGGAAGAGGAGGAGGAGGAAGGGGGAGGAATTAGGGTCGCTGCAGGGCTGGAGCTGGGCCCCAAACCCGGCGGCGCAGGGGTGTCAATACTGACCTGCCTTACCTTGGTACGAGGAGCCCCCGCCCCCGGAGCCCCCGTAGCCCCCGTGGGAGCCGGAGTTGTAGGAGCCGCCCCCGGAGTAGTTGTTGCCGCCGCTGCTGCGGCCGCTGTTGCCACTGTAACCTGGGAATTGGAGAAAAAGCGGGGGTGAGAAGGTGGGCAGGCACCCCCAGGGAACCCAGTTCAACTGAGCAAGCCAAGCCCCCCTCAAGATCCCGGAATTCCAGCAGCATTTGGGTGCGGAGGGATCTTTATCTGACCCTGCCAGGGTTCTGAGCCACGGATGATCCCCCTGGATGTGCCCAGGCTGGGGCACCCCCCTCCCTCTGTCCCCTCTCCTGTCACTGACTCATCCCAGCTCCAGCCCCAAATCCCCCTCTCTTAGCCCAAACCTCCCCTTATTCCCAGCTCCCAGGAGGAGCAGGAAGAACCCCCTGGAGCTCCCTCGTGTCGGCCCCAGCCTCAGGACAGAGGGATCACCCAGGCTCCCTCCAGCTGCTCCGGGGACGGGGACAACCCTGGAATAACTTTGATCCAAAAGCCCTTTAGGATCAAATCCAACCTCAACCCTTAACTCCAAACCTCGCGTTTCCCACCCACACCTCCCTCTCTCCCCCCACTCCCACCCTCTCCACTCACTGTATTTGCTCTCGTAGTTGTAGTCGGAGCCGCCGCCGGGCGAGTTGTAGGAGTTGGAGTAGGAGTAGCCGCCCTGGCCGTGGCCGTAGCCCTTCTGCTTGCCCTGCCCGGGGCCGTAGCCGCCGTACTGGCCCTGCCCGTAGGGCTGCTGGCCCTGGTGGGTGGTGTAGCCGGAGCCGTACGAGGCCTTCTGGCTGCCGCCGTGCTGCTGCTTCTTGCCGCCGTGCTTGGGCGGCGCGGGGGCCGAGTACCCGTCCCCGCCCTGGTAGTAGGAGCCGTACCCCGAGGAGCCGCCGCCGCCCCCCGAGTTGGAGTGGCCGCCGTTGCTGTAGAACTGGCCTGGACAGAGAGAGGAGGGTCAGTGTTCCCGGAGGTGGGAGGCGGGGGTGTTCCTGAGGGGATTTTGGCCCCTCTGGAGCTGTGGGGGCCGGTGGCAGGGAGGGGATGAGGTCGTGCGAGGCCGAGGGTGACCTGGAGCTGATGGAGACCCCTCAGCTCCCCGGGACGCCAGTGGGATCCCCCATAAGTGCAGCAGAACCCCCCACGTGGGTCCATCCCTCTGATTCCATTCCCATCCAGACCCCCCATCTGGATCCACCTCTGTGACAGATTCGGACTCCCCACCCAGAACAGTCCCAGTAATTCCAGCAGGATCCCCCTGGATCCATCCCTGATTCCAGCTGGACCCGTCTGGATCCATCCCCGTGATTGCAGTGGGATCCCCTATCCAGATCCATCCCACCGGTCGCCCTGGGCGTCCCTCAACCCTACAAAGTCCAAACACCATCCTGGAGTGACAGATGCTCTGGAATGAGGGAGAATCCTGTTCCAGGACTGAGGAATCCACATGACTCCACCGTTTATCTTTTTGAGATTTGGGTAATTCCATCTGGGATCCGGAATTAATCTGGGTTTGATTTCATTTATTCTGGGTCATCCAGTCAAAATCTGAGTGGTTCTTTTCCTGCCCGATTCCTGCCATTCCATGGAAAACTGAGAGCATCTAAAATTAAACTTATTTTTGAGGAATAAAAGCCACTGGGATCCCACTAAAACCCTGTGGGATCAGGAGGGATCTGCTGGCAACAAAATGGGGCAGAATTTGGTTAAAAAGGAGCCAAAGAGTGAAATTCCATGTGCTTCACTTCCGCAGTTCTGCGTGGAACACCCGGATTGATCCCAGGTGAATCCCAACTCCATCCTCAAATCCCGTGGCTGTGCTGCCAAGAGCTTCTGGAGGCTTTAAGTTCTGGGATCCGTTAATTCTGGGCTCGTTTTGTGGATTCTCCTCTGCGTCCCCTTTTCCACGTGACGTTTTTATTCCTCTTCCACAGAAGATCCTGGATTCACTCTGCAGAAACGAGGCTCTGGAATAAATTTATCTCCAGGGTTGGAACTAAACTTGTCTCTGTGGGACCAGAGTCACCCTGGGCCATTCCGGTGGGAAAATCCTGGGATTTGGATCCAGAAGGAGTGAGAGGATTCAACCTGCAGAGCTGGAAGTGGAGCTCTCCCACCTCAACATTCACGGATCTTCCACTTTCTCCTGACATTCCAGGTTTAACTCCAAGGCTTTAATGCTTGACACAGGATTAGCTGTGATTTTCCCCAAATCAAAGCTCGGGGATAAAAATATCCAGCACCACGTGGTGGCTTGGGAAGGGCAGTTTTTCCACCTGGGAGAGGGGGCCAGGTGGGAGGGACCTGAAGGATCATTTATGGATCATCCAGGATGGGATCTGTCCCCTGGATAAAGAGTCAGGACCTCCAACAACTTCGTTTTCCAAAAAAATGGGATAATTATTATTACAATTATTTTAAGGATCCACTGAGCCCCTTGGACTCACTCAATTTAAACGTAGAGCTTCCTTTTCCTTCTTTTTTGGTTAATTACGGAATTAACTCAAGGGCCTCAAAGATGGGAACAACGGTGCTGCCAAACCCAGCAATAAAAGACAACTTTTAAACCCAAACCACAAGGAATAAAGGACCAAAACACTTGGAATTTGATGGATTCTGAGACTCAAGTCAATTCCAAAATTCCCCTCAATTCCTGATTTTGGGGATATTTCATCCTCCAGGTGATTCCAGCACCCTGAGGGAGTTGTTTGCTCCAAGAGCCTGTTTCCATGGCAACCAACGACTCCATGGATTTTCCGAGGAATCCAAGACATTCCCCAGTGCCTGGATATTTACTGGTTCGGGATGGGGAACACAGTTACAATTCCCAGTGCTCAGCCCAGTGTGTTACAAAGGATTTGCTTCAGCACACACGATTCCACAGGCAAATCCAAGCATTCCAGCAAATGAGGGAATTTCACATCTTTAAAAGGCTGGGCTGGACTAGATCCACGTGGAAAAGTCTTCCCAAGATCCAGAGGAGTCTGACCCAATCTCTGGGATTTATTAAAAGCCTTGGATTTTATAAGAAAAAACCTTGCTGTAAGCTAAGACAAAGTTGATTAAAACGCTTCGGTTTCCCTAAAAAACAAGGAATGCTTTCCATAAAAGAAAGCTTCCGCTCCCTTCAGCCATTTTTCTGGGAATTTTTAGTCCCTGGCACGATGATGCTCGTTGGGATTTTGGGTGAAAAAAGGGCACTTACTGTAGCCGGCGGTGGCGGAATTCCCTCCGTAGCCGTAGCTCCCGTACCCACCCCCTGGAGAGGAAGAAAATGGTGGAATAAACAGAGATTCCACGGGTGAAATGTCCCGAATTTGGGGGTTCATTCCCCCACGGAGGGCTCTGGGAAATCCCAGTGACATGGACACAATGCCAGAGGGAGATTCATTCCCCCAGGGAGGGTTCTGGAACATCCAAGAGCCATGGACACGATTCCAGAGGGGGGGGTCATTCCCCCATGGAAGGCTCTGGAATCTCCAGGTGCCAGGGATATGATACCAGGGGGGAAGGCAAATGCCCAGGGGTGGTGTGGGGGTCTGAGCCCCCCCAGGTGCGCTGCTGGCCCTCACCTGTGTTCATGTAGCCGCCGTGGTTGCCGCCGAAGCCGCCCCGGCCTCTCCCGCGGCCCCGGATGTTCCCACCCCGGCCGCGGCCCCGCATGTTGGGGGGCGGGGGGGCCTCGTTGTGCATGGGCCCCCCCCCCATCCCGAACCCCGGGTTGTGCTGCTGCGGGGACAAGGAGAGGGGAGAGAGGTGTCACTTGGTGCTGGGGTGAGGATTTCCCAAAAATCCTCCCGAAAGAGAGCCCCAGGACGCCGCTTCCCCTGAGCAAGAGCCACCGAGGTGGACCCCAAATTCAGGCACTCCCAGATCCTGAGGCTTTCTGCTGGTAAACCTTACGGGTTCTGTGCTTCCAAGCCATTTGCTCTGCTCCCATTCCCAGAAAAGGATCAAGCCCCAGAGCCAGCAACTGGTGAGTTACACTCCAGAGCTAGACCCCAGGTGTTTTCCCATTCCAGACCAGTTCCCACTGCTCTTTTCCAATTTCAGACCAGTTCCAATCAGTCTTTTCCTGTTTTAGACCAGCTCTGATCCCTATTTTCTGATCTTAGCCCCATTCCCATCGGTCTTTTCCCATTCCAGACCAGTTCCCACCAGTCTTTCCCCCTTCCAGAGCCATGGGATTGGGGATTTCACTCACTTTGACAGGGAATTTGGGGCCGCCCCTGGCTGGAACGGGGGCTCTTTTCTTCTTGTTCTGCTCAATGGCAACGGGAGCATCTGGGAACAGCTTCTCCAGGGCAGCCAGAGCCGCGTAGGCTTTGGCCACCTTCTTGTTTGAGCCAGCGCCTTGGAACTTCTGCCCGTCCACCTCCACCTTGGAAAGGGATGGAACCACACATTGAAGTGGGAAAGGGCAGGAAAAGATGGGAGACCTACAGGGAATCCCAGGGCTTGAAGTGTCACAGGCTGCCCCTGACCATTAATGAGCTTTACAAGGTTTCTCCCAACCCAAACCACTTGGATCTGATGATTTAAAGTCTTGGGAAGGGGATGAGGTGGCTTTCCAAGCTCTTTTCCCACCCTAGGAGCTCCGGATTGGAGCTGCTGGGAAGGGCAGCAGGCCCCATGTCCCCTCACCTCCATGACAAAGCGCTTGTCGTGGCTGCCGCCCGTCTCCGAGATCAGCTCGTACTTGAGCCCGCGCCGCTTCTCGTTCAGCTCCATCACCGGGTTCTTCCCGTGCTTTGTCAGGATTGGTCCCTGCTGCTTCACGTTCTGCAGGTGGAGAAAAGCCGGATGAGCCCCAAAAAGTCCCTGAAGGACATGGAGTTGCTTCCCAACTTTTCTGGGAAGGACCCCCAAGAAGCCACTTCTGCCTCCTGTTGTAGCCAGGAGTGACCCAGACCAACACCAGCACAGCTGCCATGGTGCCACGTGTCCCACCCCGTGTCCCCCCTCCCTGTGTCCCCCCACCCACCTCTGGGGTCTGATCCGAGGGGGGCGAGGCTGCCGTGGGCGTCGACACCGTTTCCACGACGGGCGGAGGAGCCACGACCACCGGCTTCGTCTCCGTCTCCTCCGCCGACTCGTCGCCCTTCCCGGAGTCTTTGCCTTCCACTCCGGTGGGCAAACCCATGTCCTGCAACACCTGGAGGGCAGCAGGGAGGTCAGGAGCCGTGCTCAGGCACCACCCACCTGGGAAAACACTCCAGGAAGCTGCTCCAGGCCGTCTGTTGACTCTCTCTGCTCAGCATTCCTGAATCCCACTCCAGGTGACACTCAGGGCTGGGAGCTCCCAGTGCTGCTCCCACCCCATCCTGGAGGTTCTGGCACCTGGAGTTTTCCCGTTCCTGTTCCCGTTCCCATTCCCATTCCCAGTGGATCCCACGCTCACCTTCACAGCCACGTGAAGCTTCGCTGTTTTCTTGGACGGCCCCGAGGCCTCGAAGGTGCTGCCGTCGATCTCCACGGACATGGTGAAGATGGGAGCGTGCACGGGGCCGGTCTGGGACACCAGTTTGTACTGGAGCCCTGGTTTGAGCTGGTTCAGCTTCATCAGCGCGTTCATGGCCTGCGGAGGCTCCAGCTTTTCCTCTGCACAGGGGAAAAAACCAACACCGAGTTGGCAGGTGTTTGGCAGCTCCTTCGAAGAAGCTAAACTGACTCCAGACCAGTATTTTCCAGTTCAGGGCCAGTTCCAATTGGTATTTTTTCGTTTCAGGCCAGTCCTGGTAGGCATTTGCTAATTCTAGACCAATTCCCACGGGTCTGTTCCCATTCCAGACCAGTTCCCACCAGTATTTTCCAATTGCAGATCAGTTCAGACCAGTCTTTTCCCATTTTAGACCAGTCCCGACCAGTATTTTCTGACCTCAGATCAGTTCCAACCGGTCTTTTCTCTTTTTAGACCAGCTCCCACTGGTCTTTTCCCATTCCAGATCATTTCCCACTGACCTTTTCCAATTCCAGACCAGTTCTGACTGGTCTTTTCCTATTTCAGACCAGTTCCCATTAGTCTTTTCCAATTCCCAGACAAGTCCTGATCTTTTCCTCCTTGGTTTCAATTCTACCCAGCACTAATCTCCCAGTTTTAAGTTATTTTATCCATCCCCACACCCTGTACCCCCTTATTTACAGCCCCCCAAAACCCCCAGTCTTACACCTGAGCACTCCTGCCTGTACCCCCAATTTCCACCCCATTTCCCGCCCAGGCCGTACCTACCTCTCGTTAACTCAATACCTTTTTTCTGAATCTTCTTTTTCTTTTTGCTGGGGGATTTCTCTTCCCCGTCCTCCTCCATCGGCCGCTTCATGGGCGTCACGGCGTACGTGGTGCTGGGCGGGATCTGAACTGCAGGAACGAGCACAGGCACTCCCTAAATCCCCTGTTTTCCACCCAAATCCTCGGGGTGGGATGCAGGGCCGTCCCCTCCCAGTACGTACCAGTATAATCGACCGGGTTCTCGTTCTTTGGTTTCTTGGGCATTTTGGAGGGCAGGGGATCCATGCCCAGGACCCTGTGGAGCTGGCCGAAGGCGGCGAGCCGGAGCGCGTGCTGGGGACAGGACTGGGGGTCACCAGGAGCTGCCGGAGACCCCCCTGCTCACAGCCCCCCACAGCCCCCCTGCACCGATCCATCCTCAGCGGGACTCTCCGGATTAAGATTTTTGGGGAGTTTCACCCAAAAAGGGGCATCGGGACAATTCACTACTCAACACCTGATTCTTTGCTCTGGGTGGCCAAACTATGGAGCCCACGCGGGTGGCCTGGTGGAGTGACCGTGGCACCAAGTGACCACAGCGCCGAGTGACCACAGCGCCCAGTGACCACAGCGCTGAGTGACCACACTGCCGAGTGACCACAGTGCCGAGTGACCACAGTGCCGAGTGACCGCGGGTCTAATCTATGCTGGCCGAGGGAGCTGGGACCGGAGCGAGCCGGGGATTGGGAAGGGCCGGATGGAGGTCACACTATACCTGAGCACTCTGTGTGATATCTTCCCTTTGTTGTCTGTCTAGATGCCCAATAGCATCAGTGGCTTCTTTTTCACAAGGGTCATAAATACCAGAACCATCTGAAGGCAGGAAACAAGGAAGATATGCAGAGAATTATCCCGGGTCTCTACCCTAAATTCCCTGGGGCAGCTCCGAGGGCGCAGATTGCTGGGATTTGTGTGGGATCAGCCGTGGGAATGGCGCTCCCGGGGAGCCAAATTCCGCTGGTGCCTCTCTCTACGGGTCTGAGGTGGCTCCAGAGGACGGGAGGGCCGGGAATCTCCACGTGCCCGTGGGAAACGAGGGGCTCCCGACCGCCGGCACCCCCCGCGCTCCTCCCGGCTCCGCTCCCGCGGGAATGCCGCAGCCAGAGCTCACCTGGCCGGGGCTCACCTGGCCGGAGCTCACCTGGCATGACGATGCCCGAGGCCAGGCACTCCAGCACCCGGCGCAGCGCCTCGCCCGCGCCCATCGGCCGGTTTGCCGTCCCGATGGACTTCTCACACAGCAGCTCCAGGGGCTGCAAGGGAAGGCGGGAAGTGAGGGCAGGGAGAGGGGAGATGGAGCCCGGAGAGAGACCTGGGACAGGGATCCCAGGAGAGGGACCCTGGGAAAGGGATCTGGGAGAAGGGCCCCAAAAAAAGAGATCCTGGCAAAGGGACCCCCTGGAACAGGACGCTGAGAAAAGGGACTCCTGGAAAGGGATCCTGGGAGAGGGACCCCAGGAAACACTCCGGGAAAAGGGATCCCTGGAAAGGGATTCCAAGAAAGGACTCCAGGGATGGGACGCATCTGGGAGCAGCTTCCAGTTCCCAAAGGAGGAGAGGAGTCAGGCTGTGGAAGTCGTGAATGGATAAAACAGTTTGATAACAACATGATTTGGTAATTAATAAAGCAAGGTGGTGATGGGATTTGATAAGATAAAGTTGTTTGATAACTGATAAAAGTGTTTGTTAATTGATAAAGAAAACTGATGATGGTGTTTGTGGACAGCGTGGTTCAGTAACTGATAAAGTGATCTGACAGTTGATAAAACTATTTGATAACAAGACTTGAAAATTAATAAAAATATTTTAAAATAACATGATTTGACACTTTGTATTTGATGATACCTTGATAATTTGTAAGACCATTTGACAATGATAAAGATGTGTTTTGATAACTGATAAAACCATTTGGTACTAACAAGACTTGATAGCTGATAACACTGACAATAATGTGATTTGCTAGCTGATAAACTGTTTTAATAATAATGTGATTTAATAATTAATAAAACAACTCGATAGTAAAGTGAGTTGATAATTGATAAACCAATTCGGCAATAACCTGAGCTGATAATTCATAAAGCAATTCAATATCAAGGTGAGCTGATAATTCATTACCAATTTGATAACAATATGAGTTCATAATTAACAAGGCAAGGTCAGCTGACAATTGATAAACCCATTTGCACCACAGACATTTGATTTGCATCTCTAAGTGCATGAAGTCGTTCATCCACAGAAATCCCCGACTTAGGAAAGGGGACGTGCCCTAGAACCTTGGGAAAGAGCAGAGCTGGATTGGGAGAAACGCTGCCAACCCCCCCGGAACAGGAAAAGCAGGAATTACCCATCCTCTGAGCGGGGCCCAGGTGGGAACGCGAGTGCAGAGGTCCCGCAGCACCCGGATCACGATGACGCACGACTTCAGCCCGTTGGCCCTGGCCTGGAAGCGGAACCAAACCAGACAGGAGATCACCGAGCGCCCGCCCGCGCCGCCGACGCTCCCTCCAGGTGCTGCTTTGCCGAGGGTAAAGCCGGAGCCTGGGCCCGCGCCCGGAGCTCGGAGCTGCGCCGGCCCAGGCTTGGCCAAGGGTTGGCTAAAGTCTTAGCCAAGCTCCTAGCCAAGGGGTTGGCCAAGGCCTCAGCCAAGGAGTTGGCCAAGGAGTTGGCCAAGGTCTTAGCTAAGGGCTTAGCCAAGGGGTTGGTCAAGGTCTTAGCTAAGGTGTTGGCCAAGGGGTTGGCCAAGGTCTTAACCAAGGTCTTGGCCAAGGGGACGTCACCCCTCACACAAAGCAGCAGCTCCATGGCTGCTCTGTACAAAGGCTCCTAAGTCACTCCAGCGCCCACAGTCCGGCACCTCCGAGTGGCCAGCGGCCACTTGAAACTCCAACTCCAAAAAAAACACTCAGCCCCTTAAAAGAGTTTACCAATGTTTCTACTTAAAGATAAATATAAGAACAAAATGCAAACCTGGAACCACTTGGCGTGGCGCAGAGACGCCAAGGCAGCAAGGCATTTCTGCCTGTCCAGAACGTCCGGGGAGTCGGTGACTGAGAGCGTTTCTAGTCGTGGATGGAATAAGAAGACAAGGCACGGTTTGACCAAGGGGCTTCTGTCGGGCCGAGGGGGATGAGGCAGCATCCTAACGGGCAGCTGAGGCTCCCAAAAAATCCTGCTGGGATGCTGGGAGCGGGAGGGAAGGGGCTGCGGCGCTGCCGCCGCATGGCCTCGCCTGGACACAGGGGGAAGCTCAATTCCCAGGGAGAGATGGGCTGGAATGTGCACTGGGAGGAGAAGGAAGAGGAGGAAGAAGAGGAGGAGGAGGAGACCGGGCGTGAGGCTCGGTGGAGGGCACACAAATAAATCCTGGATGGATGGAGAGGCAGCGGCGAGGCCGGAGATGTGGAAATTTGAGGTGGGTGAAACCCCGGCTCTGCAGCCGGAGCACAGGGCGTGGGGAGGAGGGAAGGGCGAGGCTCGGCGAGGATCCAGGGAACCCTCCGCCCGGAAGGATGGCTGCCCCGGCCCCGGCCCGCGACAGAGAACGTCCTGTTGGTCAAAGGTCCAGCGTCCCTAAAATCGACAAACTAGAAGGCTCGGAGACGAGGTCAGAGATCAACACCAGAGATCAACAATCAAGAGCACAAAGAGGTCCCGGTTTGTGCTGCAGCAAAACTGAGGAAGGGCCTGAAGTCGCCCAAAATTGCTCGAGATCAGGGTTTTAGATAAGGCTAGTGCGGAGCGGGGGAACCGCCGGCCCTACGGAGCCCATCGGAATTGGAGCGGACAACCAGCAGCTGCTGGAATTCTGATTCCAAAGGGAATTTGGAAAAGCTAACTTTATCCAAAACTCTGCATCACTTTCCGGAATTCTGAACCTGAGGTGCTGGAAGAGCCACGGGAGGAGCCCCGAGCACCCGGTGNAAAAAGCAGAATCCCGTGTGAAAGGTGCTCCTCAGCTTCAGAAGCTCCGTCCGGATAAACCACAGCCGGGATCTCAGCGAGGTTGGCGCAATGAAGGAATTTGGTTTGGATTTGGGCAGGAAGAGCTGCCACGGCTCGGGCTGAAGCTGAAGAGCACTTTCCCGGTCGTTAGCCGCGGGGTGCCGGGCGCTGGCCGGCCGTACCTCCGGCCAGCTGCTTCTCCAGCTCCTCCCTGACCACGGGCGACGTCAGGTGGATGGTCAGGGTCAGCGGGGGCTCCTTGGTGTTATTGATGATGATGGCGGCGTCTCCCACCGACTGGATGATCTCGTACTTGTCCTCAGTGATCGCCTGCAACGTTGGGATGGAGTCAGGTTGGAATAAAACGGGTTTTAAAGTCTCTTACAACTCAAACCATTCCATGATTTAGTCATCCCAGAGCCCCTCTGCTCTAGAGCCGGGTTGGGACCTGGGAATGTTCTNCGGGGAACATCCCGGAACATCCCGGTTCATGGACATGCAACTCCTCGGACAAGAAGCCTTCAAGAGGGGTTTTTTTTGGGTTTCTTAAACAAATCTGGTTTCTATTTTCATGTCACTGCACTGACATGGCTGGGGACAAACCACGAGTAATACAACGAGATGATGAATTAGTGAACTAAAGGCCCAAGTGGAACCAAAAGAAAGGATAAAATAATAATACTTAAAAAAAAATNGGAGGGAAGGCTCCAGGGAGACCTTGGAGCCACTTCCGGTGCCTAAAGGGGCTCCAGGAGAGCTGGAGAGGGACTAGAGACAAGGGATGGAGGGACAGGACACAGGGAGTGGCTTCACACTGGAAAAAGAGGGATTTAGATGGATTTTGGGAAGAAATTCCTCCCTGTGAGGGCAGGGAGGGGCTGGGATGGAATTCTCAGAGAAACCGTGGCTGCCCCTGGATCCCTGGAAGTGCCCAAGGCCAGGCTGGCAAGGGCTTGGAGGCACCTGGCTATGGATGAGGTCCCTGCCCATGGAACAGGATGAGCTCTAAGGTCCCTTCCAACACAAACCATTCCATGATTAATGAGGAGAAGTTCATTTAACCGTCCCAAAGAACGCCATGCGCCTCTGGAAATGACTTTTCCAAGCCAGAACACGGGGACCAGAACCATCCCAAAGGGAATTTCCCCAGTGGCTCCGCTCACCGCGAGCTGCACTCCCAGGTTATCGGCGACTTTCTCCAGGAGCTTGGCCGTGGGTTTGTCTTTGCACAGCAGGACCAGCTCCAGGTCCAGGTCCCCCTTCAGCAAGAGGCCTTTGGCCACGAGCCCCACACGCATCACCCCCCGCAGGGTCCTTGTCAGCTGCTCCGTGGCCTTCTGATCCCTGAAAAAACACGGGACAGGGTCACAACGGCGGAATTCCTGGCCAGGTGAGCACTGACACCCCACCCAACCCATGGAGGGATGGATCCATGAGGATCAGCCCAGCACAGGCACTCAGAGGAGTCGCCTCAACCCTGCCTCGGTTAATTCCCCTCGAATCCACAGCCAGGGAAGACAACGCTTCCACCACCACCGAGTGGATTTTTAGGGATCTAAGCAAATTTTAGGGATCTAAAGCAGTTTGGTGCCGTGATCCCACCAGCGGCTTTGCTCCTCACCCTCCTTCCTTGTTCTCCTCCTCAGCCGCCGTCTCCATGGACTCCGTCTCTGGCTGCTCCCCGCTGACCTTCTCCTGCTCGTCAATCCAGTCAGAGACGGCTTTGAGCGCTCGCTCCGTGTGGGAAACCATGTTCTGCACGGCCTCCAGCTCCTCCTGCGTGGGGTACACGGCCGAGTGCTTGGCCATCACGTGCCGGTCGTCGTTCACAAAGATCCGCATCGGGCGCTGCAAGGGGAGGTTGGGAATATTTAGGGAGCACCGGGACGCAGATACTCACCCCATGCCCGGGAATCCACTCGTCTCTTACCATTTTTGTTTTCTGCTGCCTGCCTGAACGTTTCGAAGGTGCTTATTTGGATTTTTCTGGCGACCAGAGCGTCACAGCACCGCGGCGTTCCGGGATCTGAAAGCGACAGAGAGCGGGTCAGCCGGGCCAGCCTGGGGCACACACTGGAGCAGCACGAGCTGGGAGCAGGAATAGCAATTAGACAGATCCCAACTCGTTAGCCAAAGCCCAGCCCTCTGCTCCCGAGGATTTACATCCCTAAGAGCCAGAGACTGACCCTCTGAGGGCCACAGAGCATCCGATCCTTATTGCCTTTTATTCCCGAGAGGTTTTCCCATGAAATGGGGCTTTTCCAGAGCTCCTGCTCCCATCTCCAAAACAGACAGAACTCCCGGCTCCACACTGGAGCAGCCGCTCTGGGACAATTAATTAATTAAACAAGGGAAGAGCCAGGTGGGGCCCTCTTCCCGCTGCTCACATGCAGCTCCCGACAGATCCTTCTGCCATATCCACAGGCAGCTCCCAGCACAGATCCCTCTGGGATCCTAATGGGAAGCTCCCAGCACAGACCCTTCTGCCATACGCCTGGTTTTACCCCAAATCCATTGCATAGCCCCAAAGCTGGCTTTTCATCAGGACCAACACGAGCCCAGAGGCTGCATCGAGTCTCTTCCCTGAGTTTATCAGGAGGAAACAGGATAAACCCAGCAAATCCAGGTGGGAAGTCAGCACTCAGAAGTCCTGAAATTCAACAGATTCAGCCCAAGTGACACCAAATCCCTGCCTTTTTGTGGGAACCGCCCCCCACTGGGGCAGCGGAGCCTTTTGTTCCAATTCCAGTGCTTTGTTCCCCGGAACAGAGGAACAGGACCCTCTGGACACTACCTTGAACCCACCAGGATCAACTCTGGCATCATTCCCACACGGATTTGGGAAGGATCAGCACCTGCTCCAGCCAGGGTCATTAACGGGACCCAGTAAAATTAATTAATTAACAGCCGGATTTCCCCCCACTGCCCCTGACCGGTTCAATCCCCTGTGACACCCGACAGCCTCCCGGTAACTCCAAGGAAAACTCCATGGAAAAGCGTTGGAAAACGCCGACCCTCTGCACCTGAGGATGAGGAAGATCATCATCCTCTGCCTCCACTTCCCTTCACCACCAAACCCCATCAAATCTGCCTGGTGACTGCAAATCCCACCTGGAGACAGTCGATCCCACCTGGATCGCCCCAGAGCTCCCGACCAAGCCCCACTTTGGGGCAGTCTTTCCCCTTTCCATGCGTTTCCCAGGCCACCAAACCAGACCGCAGCTGGCTTTCACCTTTTCCTTCTGGAATCTCCCCAGTTCTGGCCTCGCCATTCCCCGTTCACACCGCTCAGCTCACCCAGAGCTGGGGCTCACGTTTTTAGGATAAAAACCAGGAAAACTCATTCCCTCGAGCCGCTGTACGGACACACAATTCCACTCCAAGGAAAACCCTCTGATTCCAGTCCTGCCAGGTTATCCACAGGATGACTTAACAGTGTCATAAATCAGGATTTAATTGTAATTAAACCCCGAACGGTGCCGGCTGAGCAGGGAGGATCACTCCCAAGGAGCCACATGGCATTTCCCGGTGCCTCCTGCTCTGGGCCGGGCCCTGAAGGTCCCGTTATTTTCCTTAAAATTCCCCCCATTTCCTCCAGGCTGGACAAGGAAAGGGTTGAAATCCCACCCAGCCGCTCCTACAGTCAGAATCACAACAGCCACAGAGTCTCCCATTATCCCTCTCCTGGAATTTTTGGAGGGAGAAATCTGGGAGCTGATGCTGCAGCACCACCAGATTTGTGTCTCCTGAGGAGAAGAACCACAGGATCAGTTAAACCAGCACCCCAATCCCGACGCGGCCCTTCGAAATGGGACAAACTCTGGAATTTCACCTGGTTTCAGACTCACCCCCTCCTCCACTCCCACCCCCAGCAGGAATTCACCAAACTTCCCGCGCTCCAATCGAGCCTCCCAAGGGAAGGAGCAACTCTCCCGAAGGCGTTTTTGGGAGGACAGAGGGAAAAACAACCAAAAGACATAAAAGGCTGGAATTTCTGCCTTAAATGTGGGAATGTGTGACACAGGCGAAGCCGCGCTTGGGTTCAAGGCCATGTTTCAATAAAGAACCGGTCGCTTTTATGTGTTTTGGTACCTGGCCGGGAGGGATGAGGAGCCAGAGGACCACGGCCCTCACAGGGAGCAATCCGGGAGCCCTGGGAGCACGGATTCCAGTGGGAATCCCGGAGTGAGGGGGGCACAAAGCCGTCAGTCCCTGCGGAGCAGCCGCGGCGGGAAGCGGCTCCTGGACTTTTGTTCCTCTAGACCCTCCAGAAACGGAGCGGCCACGGGTAACGGGGATGGACCAGCGGGAACGGTGAGGGAGCAGGGAGAGAAGCCGGGAAAAGCTGAGGGGAGGAGAGCAGGATCCTGGTCCTGAGAGAGGAGAGGGGCTAAAATCCCCCCAAAGGGGATGATCCCACTACAATTCCTAGCCTGGGATGAGGTGGGATGGGGAAAGAACTGAGGGGCTTTAAGCCCCTCCAAGGGGAATAATCCCACCCCCTCCATGACCCCCCCCGAACATCCCACGCAGGGGCGACTGAGGGGTTCGGGAAAGGACCAGCC
>VZTG01009267.1:6948-18185 GCA_013397845.1 Melanocharis versteri | reverse complement strand
GGGCCCGGCGGGCGGGGACAAGGGGCATGGGGGCGGATGCGGACCAATGGGGTGGCCCGGCACGAGGTGATGGACAAAGGACGAGGCCAATGGGAGAGGGAGGAGGGAGGGTGGTTCATAGGGGGCGGGGCCGAGAGCAGTGGCGGGAAGGGGCCGGGGGCGCCGGCTGAGGGGACCCCGTGAGGGGAGCGATGGCCTGAGGGGATCCCCCTGAGGGAACACGTCCCCGCGACCCCTCAGAGCACCTGAGCCCAGCCAGGGTTCCACCGGGAATATCCTCTGACAAGGAATGGAAAGGTTTGACCTCAAAGTGCCTTTTCTGGAGGGGTTTGATGTCAAAATCGCCTTTTTACGAGGGGAACAACCTCAAAATCACCTTTTGTTGGAGGGGGTTGACCTCAAAAACGCCTTATTTGCAGGGGGTTTGGCGTCAAAACCACCTTTTCTGGGGGGGTTTCACCTCAAAAATTCAGTTTTTTCAGTGGCTTGACCTCAAAACCATCGAATTTTTGAGGGGAACAACCTCAAAGATGCTTTTTTAGAGGCATTTGACCACATAAACACCTTTTATTTTTGATGACCAGGGAAACCACACTAAGTAACTATCTGAACTAGCACTTTGCTACTTAAAATCCATTCTCAGGGCCTCTGCGGCTCAGGGATTGTTGGAAAATTCCTCAGGTTCAGCCCAAACTCCCCAAAATCAGTGGCCCCCTGACTTTGAAAACAGCTGAGCGAGTGCCAGAATGGCCATTTTGGGGTGAAATGAGGTGGAATTGGTGTCAGAGCCCTGTGACATCAGAGCCCTGCGACGTTAGAGACCTGTGATGTCAGAGGGAAGGACACAACAGAACAAGGTCCAAACAGGCACTTTTTTATTGTTGGTCACGACGCTGACACCAACCGAATCATACAGAGACTCCGGAGCGTCACAGCACCGTTAATGCCTCAAAAACACATGAAAAACGAGCATTTTCGTGTAAAACATCAGCCCTGTGGGTTTTAGCATTTTTAGGATTTGGGGTTTTTTTCTTTGCCCGCAGAACAATCCGGTTTGTAGGGACAGAAGCCGCATTTCTAGGCAGGGAAAAAAGCGCCATTATTCCTAAATTACATAATTTAATGCCTTGAACACAGAGCTTTGCCTGGAAGAAGGAACCCAGTCTTGGAGTGAAGCTTTTTCGGACACCGAATTCCCCCAGACAGCTGCCCTCACTCTGAGTTTTCCAAAAAAACATAATTTACAGGAGTATTTCCCTCACTGCACCCCAGCACAGTCAGTTTTCACCTCTAAAAAGCCACTTGGGCTTATTGGGAATAAAAATCCTTAATTCTCCTCAAATCCTGTGCTGCTGGGAGGCAGCCGAGCCAGCCCGGCTTCCCCAATACATTTTCCCAAATTTCTTCTCTCCTTCACCACTCTTCCTTCCAGCCTTCCAAATTCCTGCTGTTTTTTGCCTTTTTAAGCAAATAAACCCAGTTCCTGCCACTCCTCGGCTGCTTCCCACAGCGTTCCCACACCCAAAGGGTCAGGATTTAGGAGGAAAACAGCTGAAAATCGAGGAGTGAGCAGGCATTTGCCCCCAACACGAACATTCTGAGCAGAAATTAAACCAAAACCACCCTGAAACCTGCACAGGGAGGGGAAAAACTGAATTAATCCAGAACCAGCATCAGGAGCTGCAGGACACGTGCTGGAGGTGCTGGAATGGCTGTAAGTGGAACAAGGTCTGAACATTATTCCCACCTATCCCAAACAGAGAGGATTCGCCTCTTTTTAGCTTCATTTCACCTTTTCTGTTGAGCTTTACTCGTACATTTTTAGCTCTGTTTTTAACTTTCCCTTCATTTTTCTGCCTTTCCCTTCACCTTTCTAGTTTTACCTTTTCCTTCATTTTTTTGGCTTCACTTTTCCCTTCCACTCCTCTGTCCACTGATCAGCTGCACCAAAAAAACAAGGGGGAAAAGGGAAAATTTGGGGAATTTAAAAAAAAATTAGGGAAATTACAGCGTTTGATTCCAGCCAGGGAAGCTCTGCCCGGCGGCGTCCGAGAAACCAAAACCTGCCCCCAAAAACTCACTGGAAAAGCTCCAAATAACAGTAAGTGAAAACATCCTGGAAAAGCAAAATATACAAAAGCCCCCAAAGCACTAGGTGATTCCATAGAAACGTCCCCTGGATGATACAAAACCTAAGGGTGGCAGGGGAATCAAGATAAAAAGCAGCCAAAAGGATCCCTCAGCACCAATTCCCGGAGCCAGGTGAGCATTGGGAGGGGGAAGGTGGGACCGCCCAAAACCCTCAGAGCGTTTCTTTAAGTCCTTTTCTAACAAATGAGCCCCAAAAAAGCCCTATTGCGGGCGGTGGCTCCGCTCCTGTCGCTCCAGGGTCTGAGGACGGGTTAATTCTGTTACATTTTGGGTTCGAGTTACTTTGTTATATTTTAGAGTTAATTGACCCCTTGACCCCCTTTCCAGCTCAAAAAAAAAATTCCCTTTTTCCCCTCCTGGCAGAGCCGCGAGGTGTTGGCTGCCACTGGCTTTGCTAAAATCACCTGGAATGAACCCAAAACCCCCCCAGGTCCATCCACGCCCCCTCCCCACGCTCCGGGGGGGTTGTCCCAAAATGCCTTATGCAGGTGAAGCGTTTGGGAGGCTGGGGAAGGGTTTTCCCTAAACCGACAAGTTTGGGGGACCGGATGCAGATTTTGGGGAGGAATCTGCGGAAGCTGCTGGTCTTCAAGAGGTCCAAGAACCGGACAAAGCCTCAAGCCCCAAATTCTGCTCGTGGCCCCCCCTCTATTCCCCTCCACCTTCACCCCCTGCAGTGACTGCAAAAGCACTAATTAGCTTATTCGTAAAAGAATTAATTAATGAGGGCCCCAAACAGGGCCCAAAACAGGGCCCTCAGGCATCGCCACAGGGCAGCAAGGGATGGGAAGTGATTCCAGCCTGTCCCAGCTCTCCAGGCAGGAATGGAGTATTTAGGGGGTGCACAATGAAAACACCCCGCGAGGAGCTGCCTGAACCTCCCGGCGTCACCTCCGCGCCCAGGTCTGCCCAGATCCGCCCAGGCGCTGAGGAAAGGCCGGCTTACTGGGATCAAAGCGGGATCAAACCCAATTAAACTCACTTCGGAGTCGCTGACACCCGGGAATCGGGATTTTGCCCCGTCACAGCCCAGGAGTGGCACTGGCACAGGGCCCTGTGGCTCGTTAGCGGTGACAAGCCTGTCATCGTCACCAGCAAGGATTTAAGGCCGAATCATCAACAATCCACACTTTACCGATCCCACACTGCCAGGGGGGAGGAGTGGGTGGTCCAAGGTCCATGGAGGCAAATTCCACGTGGGACAGGCGGTGCCGGGCATTCCCCGGACACGGCGCTACGCATCGGGCTGGCCTTTGTTGGTCTTCTTGAGCAGCTTCCTCAGGTCCTGGGACATGAAGTAGGGCTTTTCCGCCGAGCCGTCGTTGCGCTCCAGGTCTTCCACTGCAAAGAGAAATCCCCGGCCCCGTGGTGGGGGCGGATATGGGGGTCGGCGTGACGGAGGCTCCTGAGACCCTCTAACAACGATCTCTGATTAAATAAAATCTCTGGGCTCATCGTGGAATGAGGGGTTCTCCCTCTGTCACAGCAAACCCGGGAATGGCCCGCGAGGATTGAGAAGAAAGCGAAAATTTGGGTGTTTTGTTTCTCAGGAGGGGGAAAGTTGAACAGAGGCGAGGGCAGGAGGGCAGGAGCCCCTCAGCTCTTCCCAACAGCTCTGGAGCCAATGCAAAGTGATTCCCCTCATTCCTGACGTGCCAACGAGGTCGGAAAATCCCAGCCATGGAAAAACAACACCCCAAAACCAAACAAAACCAAACAAAGCCCCAGGCTCGCAGCACCCAGGGGGTGTTTTGAGAGGGATCTGGATCCTTCTGGCATGGAAATGGGAGTGTCAACACTGTGGCTTTGTCCTGGTTGGGGTAGGGCTGGGAGCTGTGGCCGAGGCTGAGCTGCAAGAGCTGGTTTTTTAAAACCTTGATCATTTCTGGGCTATCTGGAGGAGAAATCCCGACCCCCCTCCACACCTGGAGTGAAACCCTCCGAGTCCCAGCAGCCACCAAGTCCCAACGGCCACCGGTGACAGCTCCTGCCACAGAGCGACAGCTGGGACAAGAGACAGGGACAACCTCGGCTAAAGAAGTGGGCGTGAAGCCAAAGCTCTGCAACCTCGCACAGAATCCTTCGGAATTTTGTGGTTTGCATAGAGATGGGGTGAGGAAAGGGATAAGAAAATTACAAGGAAAAGGGTGAGGAAAGGACAAGGAAAGGGGTGAGGAAAAGGCTAGGAAAGGGTTAAGGAAAGGGTAGGGAAAAGGCAAGGAAAGAGGCAAGGAAAGAGGCAAGGAAAGTTTCACTGCTCTTGGCTGGAGCAGACACAGAGGAAACGCCCAGAGAGCAGTCTGGCGCGGCGGAACCCATTCGGCCCATCCCACAAACCCCGTCCCTCCACGCCGGATGCCTCGTGCCAGCCACACCAGCCCTCCCTCAGGAACAAAGGTCTCTGCGTCAAAACCACGATGATCTCCAGGCACTGCGCTCCTTGCTGGGCGCTACCGGGAGCCCCAGCCGACTCCGGGTGGGTTCTCTCGATGCAGGAACACGGATTTTTGGGCAGGAGGGTAGACTGGACACCATCGGGCTCTGAGGGTCGGCACCCACCACCCTCAAAGGACTTCCAGGGGACAGAGTGGCACCGCGGGAGTCGCTGCTGGGGTCAGGGGGCCGGGAGGGTCCCACGGCCTCCGCCCGGCGCCGGGCCCTAGCCTTGGCTATCGGCACTTTTGGAAGGTTCTAGGTGCCCCTTCAGCAGGATCTCGCTGAGCTCAGGGGACATGTAGTAAGGCCTCTCCGGAGATCCATCGTTTCTCTCCAGATCTTCACCTTTTCCAGCCCCGGGAAGAAGCGGCCGTGAAGGGGAAGAGTGAAAAGCAGAGGAAGAGCCGGGGAGAGACAGGGCAGAGGTGGAGGATGGAGAATGTGTGACCAGAGACACGGGAGGGGTAGAAAAGAAGGGAAATAGGGAGGAAAAAAAGGGAAATTGAGGTTAGTTGTGGTTAATTCCACCGAGCCCAAAGCACCAAAACAGAGGGAGAGAGGCAGGAGCCCACGGACAGGCTGGGGTACTCCGGTGGAGCAGGTGAGAGCGCAGGTGAGGAGTCAGGAAAGGAAAAAGCGGGAAAAAACCACACAGAGGGAGCCTGGGATTGGGAGCAAACCCCCAAACTGGACACTCTGGGGGTCAGCCTGACGGGACAGGGGGTTTTTGCTGATACTCACAGAAGCAGAGGAAGAGGGTGTCCACGCACATGCCGTACACGCTGAAGAACCCGTGGGCAATGAGGTAGGAGCCCACGATCACCGTCTGGAAGAGACACCGCACACTGACGCCGCGGCCGGCAGAGAGCCCGGAGCCCCAGCCAGGAGCAGCAGGAGGAGGAGGAAAATGCTGAATCCCACATTCCCCAGGGGAAGGAGGAGAAGCAAACAGGGTAGGACTGTTCGGAGCAGCCAGAGTGGGGACAAAAGGCCTCAGCCACCACTGGACGGAGGCCAAAGTGGGCAGCGCAGGCGGGTGCGGTGCCAACAGCAACCAACAAAGGCCTCATTGCACCGGCAACCGGGAAAACACCTCCAACAAAGAAGGTCCTTGAGGCTCCGGGTGTGGGGAGGGTTTCGTGTAGGGCATCTCTGTCCTCTCCTTCCAAAGTCACCCCAGAGAGAGAGGGCAGCTCACCAGAATCGGGACCCAGTAGTAATTCAGCGACGGCGCCGTGTCCTGGACCAGCTTTATCCGCTGGGTGAAGAAGAAGAAGGCCAGGATTCCTGGGAAAGCAAGGGATGGACATGGCTCTGGGATGGGTGGGCAAGATGGAAAACGGGACGGAAAGGAGCAACTTCATGGGAGGGGTGACTTGAGCGGAGCTTTTGGGACAGCACAACCGGAGATGGCAGCAGGATGCCCCGAGGAGAAACTTCCAGAACCCAGCACTTACCCACGCTTCCCACGATGAGGAGCTTCCCAAGGAAGAAGAGGAAATCCGTGACTTTATCTAACACGGCCACCCTGGAGACAAGAGAGGGATGAGCCTCCGCATCCGCTCCCCGCCCCGAGTTCCAACAGAAGCAGCTAAGGCACGTATGGCAAACGGTCTGGGGCGATTCCCCCAGGATCTCACCTGATGATGTTCCTCATCAGCAGGAAGAACGCGTTCCGGGCCGAGGTGCAGAAGTTGGTGCCATAGATGGCGATCTGGGGTGGAAATATCGGGCAGAGGAGAGAGAAACGGGGCTGCACTGAGTCCACCGCCCAGGGGAGAGTGCAAATCCCACCCTGGAAGCGCTTCCTCATCCACTGCCGGGTCAGGCATTGCGGAGACCCGGAGCTGAATACCCCCACCTGCAGAGGGTCCTCCCCAGAGCCAACCGGCTATGGCTGAGCTCAAGGTTTTCAGCCAAACACAAAGCCCCATGTTCCCGTGGCATCAGGAGATGCAATTCCCAGGGAAATCTCCGAGCTGCCCCCGTGGCAGCCCCAGCCTTTCGAGGGAGTTGGTTTTGGGCGACTCTCACCATGATGTAGGCGTTCCTGTTGAGGAACTTGATGAATTTTTCCAGGCACCAGAAGCAGCACTTGAGGCAGCTCAGGAGGAACTTGGCAAACTTGTTCTCGGCAGCTGGAGGGCGCAGGGAGAGGGGTCAGCGCCAAAGCCAGAGGGGCTGGATCTTCCAGCAGCAACTCCAAGGTCCCCGGTGAGACCTTGTTGCCACAGTTCCTCCACCCAAGCCCTGTTCTCAGCCCCCCTGGGTGCCCAGTGTAAGGCCCAGACTGCTCTTCCCACACCCCCACTCGCTGTTGACATTTCCTGATGGACGGTTGCAGGGCACAGAATTCCCTGCTGGCACCAGAGAAGGCTGGCAGAGCCCGCAGCCACGGCTCGCCTCTTGGCTCCCGCCCCGGGAAACACTTCACAGGATAATGGAATGGTTGGGGTTGGAAGGGACCTCGCAGCTCATCCCACTCCATCCCCCACCACGGGCCAACCNCACGGGCCAACCCCCCTCATCTCCCCATTCCCACCCCCGCCCCGGTACCTTTCAGCCGATGGTCCAGGTACTCCAGGATGACCCTGATGACCTGGACAATGGCCAGGACCAGCGAGCCGAAGGCCAGCGAGCCAGTGTGGTACCTAGGGATGGACCACCCCGGTTAGAAGGGCACAACCTCCCGGAGCTCCCGGCCTCCCTCGCGGGGATGGACGCACCGGAGCGCGCGGCCGAAGGCGGAGAAGAGCGGGAAGGCCGGCATGTCGTCGGGCTTCTTGAAGGCCCAGTAGTAGGAGGCAAAGGCACCGGCCAGCGTCACCTGGCCCAGCGCGATGACGAAGTTGGCGAGCCAGAAGAACATGAAGACGTTGAAGAACTGCAGCACGATGAGGTACTTGTGATAGGCGGTCTCGCCGCCGTAGAATGCGAAGAGGCACTGGGCGTCAGGGCACAGCTTGGTGACGTTGCTGGTGTTGAAGGTCTGGAGAGGACACAGGACACTGCCGGTCAACCCAGAGCAACCCCATGGTCAGAGATCTCATTGTCCCATTTAATTTTCCAGAAGCTCAGACCAAAGTCCGCTCAGGGCACGCGGCAGCTCAGAAGGAGTGAACGGCCCAACCCAAGCTCAGAAAGGTGGAATTCCACTGGGAAGAGCCTGCGGGATCCAGGAATTTCTCAGGCAATAAGGGTTCTCATCTCTGACAGGTTCTGAGTTTCCCAAGGTCCTCACCTCAGGGTTGCAGGTCTGCCCAGAGAACGGGCACGTGGACTCGTTGAACACCTTGTAAACAGCCTCATTGGAGGTGGACAGGAAGCTGCGGGTCACCGTTAAGGGGAGACCACTTTCCAAACCCAACCCTAAATCCAAACCAGGCTCCGCTCCATTCGCCCCAAGCTCCCACCTCTGCTCTTCCACCCCAGGGTTTGTTTTGGGTTAAACCTCAGAGATTTAAGGTGGATCCACGAACAGATCCTGTTCCATGCCTGGGGAGACCTTGGATTTCTGGGTAACAGGGATGCAGGGAGGAGGACGAGGAAGAGGAAGAGGAAAAGGAAAGGATACACAGCAGTGCTGGCCCAGTAGGCGATGCAGAGGCACAGCAGGAAGAAGGTGCACAATGGGAACAGCAGCGACGACATGACATGACCAACAGCCCTGCGAGAAGATGGTTAAACCCCAGTTAAACCCCGGTTAAACCCCAGCTAAAGCCCAGTTAAACCCCATTGCGATGGGTGACAGGGACAGCCAGACCTGCTGGCCTCCTTGATGAGCGCGATGGCGATGAGGATCCTCTTGCGCAGGAAGATGAGCAGCAGGACGATCACCAGCTCCAGCACGCACAGGATGATCACTGGGAGGGGAAGGGCAGCCCCGGGCAGCGTGAGGGCCACCACTGCCTTCCCCAGGGAATCCCCCACGGCACCAAATGCTCCTCCCAGGAACATCCAGCACTCAGCAAAGTCCCCCCTTCACATGAGAACAGCCCAAAAACCCGCTGTGACCCCCCCTTCCCATTCCCTGTCCCGGGTCCCATCCCAATCCCAGAGGAGGACGGACACTTACTGAATGCCAGCCACGTCTGCCGCAGGTGGAGGTAGACACGGAGGTCGGTCTGGAAGCCCAGGTCTGTCAGGGACACATCTGACCCCGCCTCCCCTTTTAACTTCGCATATTCCATGTAACAGTGGAAGATTCCTGCGGCAAAAAGCAGAAAATTGTCCTATTTGCACGGCAAAGGCAGAGCCGGACGCCGGCCAGGGAGGAGACACCCAGAAGGATGCGGCGTGTGAACTTCTGCAGTGCTAACCCCACTGCAAAAAGGGAAAGGGAAATGGGGAAAAGCCAGGGAGAGGCTCCCAGCCCCCTGCTCACCGTATCCCAGCACCAGGATCACCATCACGATCATCACCCACACCATGATCCCGGCCAGGAAGCGCAGCAGGACGATGAAGATCAGGCTGGCCACCATGGCGATGACGAGGCCTCTGTGGGAGGAAGGCACCCACGCGTCACCACCCTCCCACCGTGCCCCGGCATCCCCCAAACGTGGGAGCCACGGCGGGGACGGGGCATGAGCAGGACAGGAGTGGTCACTGCTCATGCTTGGCTCGATGGAAATTGTGGGAAAGCTGGGGCAAGAATTGTAAAATACTGGAAATCTCCGGGTTTTGCCCCATGCTCACATGATGATCCAGTACCAGGACACTGTGTAATCCTCGAAGATCTTCATGGCCAGCTGCCGAGCCTCCAGCACCACATTGGCTTTTCTGCAAGGAAACGGGAACTGCCGATGGAGAGGGATCCGGGAGGGACCCCAAAACCAAGAAAATTCAACAGTTCTGCATGGCGAAGTCCCCGGAGCTGCCCCCACTGTGTCTCCTCTGCCACCCTCCGCTCCTGTTTCCAACCCGGGATTTTGGTGCAGGATTTCTGGCAGGCACCTGACACCTCAAGCAGGGGAAGCAGCGCTAACAAAGCAGCTCTTAATGAGGGGCATCGTCCCAGGACTCACTTGGCCCCTTCCAGCAGCTCGGTGACGTTCCTGCGGTGCCCAAGGCCATCGTCGTAGGTGGTCTCGTTGCCCACCATGATGACGCCCTTCTTGGCCTCGATGGCCGGGAAGCATCTCCGTGCCACTGGTGGGACAGAGGAGGGGGCAGCTCAGCTGGGAAAACCAGAGTCCCAAACCCCCACAGCACCCCCAGAACCCCCAAGCAGCCTCCAAAAAATCCCGATGGAAGCCAGCAAATCATTAATGAGCTCCTCGCTAATTCCGGACGTACGTGGGGTGCTGGGAATGAGCATGGCCGGACACTCTCTGTCCTTCAGCACCTCGATGGGAGCCTGGGTGGGGACAACGAGCCAAAGGTCAGCGCTCCGGGCAGGAATCACCCCATGGCTCGTGAACACCGACCCCAGCACCCACCTTCCCCGAGTCCTTGAACTCGGCAGTGCAGAAATTCCGGTAATATTCCAGCGATGCGGCGTTCCCGTAGGCGGTCAGGTACGTCATGTATCGGTCCGGGCATTTGCTGACACAGATCTGGATGGGAGGGGGACATGGCAGGGCTGCAGGTGACAGCCTGGATTCCGTGGGGAATTCGGGGAACGCCGCAGTCCCGAGGGGCCAGGCTGTACCTGTGTGGTCGGGCACTGGAATTCCAGCAGCACCAGCGGGCTCGCGCACTTGACGATGTCAAAGTAAAAAAGGAAAGGTTTTTTCCTGCAAAACAAACCAAAACCGCCCAGTTTGGGGAAACCCCCGCCACACTCCCTGAGGAATTCGGGGTCTCTCCAGCGGCACGTCCGGCACTCACTCGTTGGGGGTCCCCTGCTGCCCGCAGAACTGCCCGCGGCTGTCCGTGGGGTAGATCACCTTCCGGGGGTCCCCGTGGGTCCAGGCTGGGGGGCACAGGATGATGATGGTGTGGTCACTCCCCCCCGCAGCCCCCAGACCCTGCAGGGCCCTGCCCGGCCCCTCCGGACGAGAGGGACCTCCCTGAGCCCCCAGGACGTACCCACGACGCCGACCACCACGTAGCCCACAATGGCCACCACCAGCAGGACGCAGCAGATGATGTCGGTGCAGCCCCTGCCAGCGGGGACAGGAAGGTTGGGGACCCCGGATTTGGAGACCCTGGGTTTGGGGACACCGGATTTGGGGACACTGGGCGGCTCTGCTTACCTGTCATAGATGGGACCTTTGAAGGTCGGGTCATGCTTCTGTGGCGTTCCTGTGGAGAGGAAGAGGAATGGGAATGGGGAATGGCTGGGAGGGGAGGAAGGCACTCCTCCTCCTCCTCGCCCCACAGGACGCAGCGAGCAGAGCGGAGGGAGCCAAACGCTCCCAAAAAAATCCTCGGGACAGGCGGAATCAGGAGGAAAAAACATCTCCAGATGCCCATTCCCTGCTGCGGATCCACTTCCCGGGCTGGGAAACAACGATTCCCTCGGAAAACAGGTGGCTCTGCCCAAAAATGTCCCCAGGCGGTGGCAAGAGGGACCCGAAATCCCACGGAAACACGGAATTCCACGGAAGCACCAAAGAGCTGCGGCGGCAGAGCGGGGCTGGGGGCGGCGACACCGGGGTTGGGAGGTCACCCGGAGGGTCACCGGGGAGTCCCGCCGAGACCCGGAG
>VZTG01009266.1:544062-563128 GCA_013397845.1 Melanocharis versteri | reverse complement strand
TGGTCCTGTTGGTCACACTATTCCTGACTCAGGCCAGGATGTCACTGGGCATGCACTGGCCCGTGTTCAGTACACAAAGGTACACAGTCAGGACATGTCACACCCCCTCCGAGGGCTGTGGAGTCTCTCCTGACTGTCTGCAGCTGGAGGGAAGCCCACCATCCGTGGCAGGACATGGTGAGGTCTCCCACCTGCTTTTGTACCTGGGCTTTCCAGCAAGAATAACTCATAATGGGTTTTTTCTACTTTCTCCCCTCTCCTCTGTGATAAAGTGCCAGGTAATTATAGATCAGTTACTGTGACCTAGGATGAACCTAAAAGCTCTGGTCTAGGAGGAGGATTTGGGTATAACCCCGTCTTGGAAGCTGAAGTTTCTTTGTGTCTGGAGTTTAGCTTTGGCAAAAGTCTCTTTTGAAATAACCATTCACAAACCAAGGAAAGACTAAATGCTCAACTTCCTGGGCATGGGGTTTACTCACAAACTGTTGTGTAAGGACAGGAACCACGTCTTTTCATCCTCCATTCCCCCACTGCTCCTAAACACGTAAAAACTGTCACATAAGGATTTATTCTTCATTTTAATCCAGAATCTTACATTAAAAGGCTGAAATTCTCATGTAGATGCCCTCTCCCATTTATCATGTTTCCTTTCTGAAATGTCTGTATTTGGAAAACTTACTCTGAAGTCTTCTAAGTGTTCATTTCTCATCCTTTAAAGGAAATTCAGAGTGTATTAGCAAGACTGCAGAACTTCTTTCTTTCTGTAAGCTACACGTCATTGTGGAAATTCCCGTGTGTTACTCTTAAAGTGAGGAAATTTTGGTGTGGTTTCGTGGTTTTTCACTGCAACGTAGTTTACTATTGAAACATTAAACACAAGCATTTGCATACATGTAAGGGAATACAAGAATTTAGCTGCTACCTGGCAGTTAACTTGCTCATAAATATACACTGTGATTGGAAAAGAGTCTTTAATTTCCTGCCTGTCACCAGACTGTGCAGCGTGGAATGCTTGGTGTAAAATGAGCTATCCGGTGTCTTGCAGACATCTCTGGTGGGGTTGGGGAAAACAGATCTGCAGGGAGATTTTTTTTATTACCTTAATTCTGAGGCATTTTTTTCCAGCACTGACACTCTGTTTCCTACACACCTTCTAATTCTAGAGGAAATTAAATACCATCCCTGGGAAGTGCTGGTAATAAATATATACATGAAACCCACAAAAGTAAGAAAAAAACATAGTTTACAGCCTGACAGCTGTCTGATTCCTGCTGTCTTGAAACAGACAGAAAAGTTCCTGACCCAGCCTTTCACTGAGGAAATGATAACTCTCCCTTTCCAGCAATACAGATGAATACACTGACTGTTTTCCTAGCCTCTGACTCGGTCAGGGACAAAATTGCATATTTTGTGCATGGGTTTTAGGAGCAAGTTCTGAATTTTAATACACTGAATGCCCACTTTAAAGCTATTGTATCAAGCAAACCCTCTTAACTCATCTCCCCATGTGAAAAATGGGAGTAGATAAAGGGCTCTATGATAATTAATGAGCTGAGGGTTGTTCAGTTGAAAACAAGATCAGCAAATCTGAAGTTTCAGTTTCTTCACAATAGGCTGCAGTGTTTTATCTGAATGTCACAGCTGAGACAGAATATGTGAAATAAAACCCCAGAAAATGAAACTGAGATCAATGCTCAGCTATCTTTAGTCCATCTCAGAGCAGAGGTTTAGCTACAATTGGAAGTTTAATACAGGCCTGTGAGAGGCTTAGAACATTCACTAATTTGCAGAGCGATTGATTTATAAATTATGAGCACTTTTAGATTGGAGTTATTTGTGTGTCAGTCAACACACTGCTTGGAAAAGCCCCTAAGTAAGAATAAATAAATCTGAAGGTGAATATATGATCAGCTATATAAATACAAACGTGTATACATATATTTATACACTTATATAACTACTGTCCTAAAGTACTACACAGTATTTTTGGGTAATGAAACCAGACAAGAGGATTCTATATAAATGATATACCTGAAGGCAAGGACTTTTTTTTACATCAGCATTACTGGGGTGAAATGAAAATTGTTTCATTGCTATATAAGAATCTCATTTATTTATTGGTGTGACCGACTTAGTCTGCGTCTTGGTGCCATAAATCATATTTTGGTGTTTACCTCAACATAGTAAATAAGAAAAATATTAAAATGCCCCCACCCCCCAACAGTTCAATGAATACTTCACCAGGAGAAACTAGGGCAGGTTAAGAGATGCAAAGTATGCTGGTGTGTAATTAAGGAAGTTTAAGCTGCTTTGTAAGAACTGCCTGTTGTGCCTGCTCTTATCACATGCTAGGTGAAAGCCTGATACTATCTCGTGTGCTGCAAAGTCCCCACCTAAATTACCTTGTGGTATTTGGTTCCTGTAACCTTGCTCTGCAAGAAGTGTCAAAGGCAGGGCTGAGGCTTTTGCCTGTCGAGGTTTAACCGAGCCAGCAAACCCCTCACAGCCGCTCCCTCACTCCCCCTCAGCAGGATTGGGAAGAGAACTGGAAGGGTAAAAGCGAGAAAACTCTTGGATTGAGTTTAATCAGGAAGGTAAAAGGTGTTCATGCCAGAAAAACAAAACAAGGAATGAATTCACTGCTTCCCATGGTGGGGGGGCAGGTGTTCAGCCATCTCCAGGGGACCAGGGCTCCATCACATGTAGCAGGGACTTGGGAAGACAAACACCATCACTCCAAACATCCCCCCTTCCTCCAGCAGAGGAGCTGGTTAAACAGTGCTGGTGGGAGATTAGCGGGAAGGCTGGACCACTGAAAATGGCCTGATTCCCTGTAAGTTTTGAGCTATCCCCTGAGCGCTCATTTACCTGCTTTCCTCCCTCCCACACCTCATAGGTAGGATATGCACTTTTCCTCCCCAGGTAAGACTTGTAAAAGATTGTTTTTTACAGAAAAGGAGTGATCCTTGTTCTGTGGAGACAAACCTCATAGACAAGTCAGAGAAGGCACTGTCATCCCCAGACTACCTTGAGCATCACTGTACTTTGAAAGCTCAGAAGCCCTGGGAAAGGAGAAGGTCAAGAGATCACATAGGAACAAGATACAAAGCTGTGCGAGTCTCGCAGCAACCCCTGTTCCTCCTGCTTGTGAGACTGCGGGGTGCCCCCTGTGTCACGGGGTAGGTGTCAGCTCCTCATACTAATAGGTACTGCTTGTACTGCCTGTGTGCTCCATTCCGTGCCCGAGGAGTTTCTTGCTGCCTGCAGGGCTCTCGGAGGGTGAAGGCGCTCAGAGGAGCAGCTGGGCTTTCTTCACAGACGAGAGGTATCACAGGCTGCGGGGTGTGCGCCTGCCAGCTCCAAGACTCTGCCAGGTAATGAACTCTGCAGGCACACAGTGCTTCTGCCTCGGTGTGTGTGAGCAAACAGCAGCAGAATTGGGGTAGAAGCAGCAGAATCCATTGTTATTCCATAAGGTGCTAGCATGGAAATAATCAACATCAACAGCAGCCGTGTGACACTGACATCGGGCCGCTGTCCTGAGGCTGCCACAGTGAATAGGCACAAGCTGTCCCATATGCCAGCACATGGAGCCCTTGTTCTGCTGCCAGGGGTGGTGCTGATGAAATGCTGGACACCCTCAGGTCTCACATGCTCTCCTGGGGCACATCAGGGCCCACGCTCTGCTGCCAGTTCATGCAGTTTCCTGGGGTAAACCCACAGTGACCCAATGCCATGTTATGGGGACAGCAGAGACTCCTGTCCTCACAGGTGAACAACGCTAGGAAGTTGGTGGCTCAGGATCAATAAAACCTGAGAAGTTATTATTTAAAACTTCCCAGAAATTATGTGTGTCACATATACATGTGCTCCTGTGATGAGCAGCTGAGGACTCTGGGCTTGTCTAGTTTGGAGGGAGGGAGGCTGAGGGGTGACCTCATTGCACCCTGCAGCTTCCTGTGAGGAGGAGACATGGAGAGGAAAGTGCTGAGCTTTTCTCCCCAGGATCCAGACAGCAGGCATGGGAAAGGTTCAGTGCTGTACCAGGGAGGTTTATAAAGGACATCAGGAAGCATTTTTTTTTTGTGGAAAGCCTGGAACAGGCTTCCCAGAGAGGCAATCATACCCCAGGCCAGGCAGTGCTTGAGGCATTCGGACAATGCCGTCAACAACGGGCTGTGACTCCGTCAGCCCCGAGTTGCTCAGGCATTTGGACCAAATGGTTGTTGTGGGTGAAATATTCCATCCCATCCCATCCCATCCCATCCCATCCCATCCCATCCCATCCCGTTCCCAGCGGAGCGGGACGGGTCGCCCTGCCGCGCCACCTGGTGGCGGACCCCGTTCACCTCCGCTGTGCTCGAAAGCTGCGGGGCCCATCCTGGAAAACACATCCTGGAAAACATCCTGGGAAACACACATCCTGGAAAACATCACATCCTGGGAAACACCCTGGCTCAGCGCGCACACAGAACGATACCGGGCTGGCCACCCAGTGATCCAGTCCGCTATCTCACTGAGCCTTAAACCAAGGCATCGGGAGCACCCTGGGCTCGGCAAACCTCAGCCAACTCCGCCTGCCCAGCCCGCCGAACTGCGGGGCTGCCCGGTGTGAGCTGGAGGAGAAACTGGGAGGTAACTCCTAAAAGAGGTCGCAAAAACCAGAAGTGACAGAACCCCAGAGAACAACGCAAACTCCTTAGCCAAGCACCGTGCAAGCAGCAGCTCCATCCAACTATTCCCTGCCGACTAGAAAACACAAAGATAAAGGAACACGGGATAGAACTTTTCCAGCATTGCTTGCCTCGTACCAGCGGCTGAAATGAGATACCTGGGGCACTGCAAGCAGAAGCACAAACAAGAGCATTGTCTGCTCGGGCTGCAGTTCCTTCAGTGCCTGCTCAGGGACCCCCACACTGCACAGCCACGAGCAATACAAATAAACTGTTGAGCAAACCAGGGCAGCCCGTACCCAGACATTTTTGAACACTTCCCTGCTAGCTTTTTTAGTGGGCTCAGCTGGGTTTGCTTTAGGTAAAAATGCTGCCATCTGCTACAATTATGTAATTAACCTTCATAGTTCAGACTTAATGATGCTCATTAAGGTTGAGTGTTTTTATTGGCTAACTGCTGTCACCGGTTTTGCATGGAACTGCAAAGGCAACTCTTGAGGGCCATAGTTTGAAGCATAATTAGCAATATGTGAGTGTTGCACAGGGGCATCAGTGAGGGAAGGCAGAGGACTAGGTGGGAGCTTCATTTTATTCTCTGCTCAGGCTGGAATGCAATGAATATCAGGAGCCTGTTACAGCTGGTCACTAATAATAAATTATCAGCTACAGTGGTGTGGCAGCAGATTTGGAGCGTATGTGTGTCAGGACATCACAGGATCCCTTCCATCCACGGTTGGCTGTGTGACTTCCATTTGCTCAGCCCTGCCTCCTCCAGCTCCATTCCCAATATTTCTTCATTTATCCTAACATTGATTAATGAGTGTGTTTTTGCTGCAGGCCTTTCTCAAACAGTTTAAAAAAAATGTAGCAAATAAAGTCTTTAATTAACAAAAATGCCCAGGATCAAAAACTATGTGGCTTAATTCATCTGTGCATGTAAGACTCCGAAAATATTAGGCTGTGATGCCATAAAAATTTGTAACTACTGTTCATACCACCTTTAACTAGAGCTGTTCTTCGACTTTGTCTGTAGCTCCCCCATCATTTCCTGTGAACTACCTCGTGGACACTGAAGGTTGGACTCAATACCTCAACTACACAGAGAAATAATCTGCATCACAAGGTGTTACAATCTTCCATAACCCAACAATTTATTTAAACTTACATCACAATGAGAATCTAATAATAAAATACATCAGTTCACACCAGTCTGCATTGCCATTTTTAAGGGGTAAGCATCTTTCTTCACTTTATATTAAAACTTTCTGGAGGTAAAAAACTACTGCATTGTACCCACAGTTCTTGAAATCTATTGTAACATTCGGCAGGTTACAGAGGAACTTTCAGAGCTAATTACACTTCAGTTAACCTCACATTTTTGGCACATCTGAATGCTTTTTATTTTCTTCTTAACATAAAATAATTCTATAGCAAGTCAGAGAATCATGGACATAAAGCATCACTATCCAGTGGCAAGTGCTGCCTAAAAAGCATACAAAAATTGCATCATTTGGTTACAAAATAGATATTTTCTTAGTTCTTTATCCCAACGCTTAACACTGAAGTGCCATGACAGAAAAGGGCCGGGAATAGGGCTGGCCTTGCTGAGTCGTTGCTGGTCCCTTTGCTGCAAGGCTTGGCTTAAGTAAATCCCAGAGTGATGTGTTAACAAGATGTTGATGGCTTCTGCCTTGACAGGCCATTGCTTTCAAAGCACCCTGCAGCAGGTGTGAGGCCACCCGTAAATGTCACCCTGTTTCTCACAGTGCTGCTGCTCAAGTGACAAAGTGAACGCAGGTTTGGACAGGTTCAAGAGGGGCCGTGTTCCTGCAGGCCTTGGCAGTCGAGTGGCTACAAATCTGAGGGCTGGTGAGCCACTGCTAGGCTGGATCTCTTCTGCCTGACACCACAGCAGCTGCTTCTTTAGAAATTAAAATGTTTTTAAGCGGGAATGAAACGTTAATGGTAGTAGTGTGCCTGGCACATATTTGCACAAGCGTCTGCAGTTACGTGCATGAATTTTTAAAACGTGTAAGTTGTGGTTTAGGTGATTTTTGTCGTACACCACAAACCCCAGCTGCTATGAGCTTCTGATGTTATATTAAAAATAAAAAGCAGTCCACGGTACTTGCAACCAGGGTTAGTTTTTCCCTGGCTTTTGAGCTGTACTGTATCAATCAGAGTCTGGCACATTAACTAGTGATTGTTTTATGTTTCACTGATTGCCAGCTCCGTGTACTGGTATTTATTTTGATGATTTTTTGAGATGGCTGTTACCTTGGTTATGTCCCTTCTGCTCACATTGGTCTGGTTGTATCAGAGAAATATGAATGAACTGCTGCAGTTAAGGAGAGGCTGACATAGCAGAAGAACAATAAGCATGTTACAGCTTTCTGGCTGTATTATAGCTAGATAGTCTCTTTGCTTTAGTGGGAAATAAACATTTCTACTTGTCATGGCAGGGCTGCATTCTGTGCATCCTTCCAAAGCCCAAATCAAACTGAAGTCCCATTTTCTTGATTCAACTTTCTTACTCGTCCTTTGCTGAATCTCTTGATCTGAAAGCATTTTGGTGAGACAGGTAAGTGTTCCCAGAAGGACTTTATGGCTGCTAGGAAGAATCTCTGACTACCTTTCTTAGAGACAGAGAGCTTGAAGAAAGGATCATAATACTTACTCCATTAGAGAAAGAAAGAAATTACACAGATAATAGAACAGTTGTTGATGGGGAGGTTTGAAACTTACAGTAAGAGAAAATTCAAGGTATCCATGGTGCTCTTTGCACGTATGTCCTAACCCTGAAAGGCAGCCCTGACAAAAACCCTTCAAAAATCAGAATCACTCCCAGAGTCAATTCGTACCTCACACCCACAGTGAGAATTTCTCCCTGCACTGATTTCCATTTCCTACTCAGCAGTTGCTCTGAACACAGCTCAGGTGAGCGGGGGTCCTGGGAGGTCCGAGTGCAGGACAGGGGGCAGGTGGCAGAGCTGTGGCCGAGCAGCTCAGGCTGCCCTGGCTGGAGCTGTGACACTTCTCCCTGCTGCTGGGGCGGGCAGGTGTGGGCTGAGTACCTTCACGTGGGTTTAGTGCAACTTCTGCTCGCTCGGAAAGCTGTGGGGAGGCAGGCAGCTGCTCGGTGCCAGCGTGTGGCTGAGCAGCAGCTATAGCCCAGCTCACACCCGTGGCTCAAGTGACAGTGGCAGTAAAAGCTGACACGTTGCAGGTGCGCTCTGGCACCTGCGGTATTTTCATGCTCTTTACAACCTTTGCAAGTTAAAGTGTCAAGGTGTGATAAACTATGTAGCAGTGCATTCCTTACATTTCATATACAAAAAAAGGCTCAAGACTGGGAGCAAGAAGGCACAAACTTGGGAAATAACATAGCTGAGGAGTTTACACAAAAGTACTATGTCATTTATTAGGCATCACTTAGCACTTATTTCACATTTTGCCCCCAAAATACCCAAAGCAACATAAATTTCTCCACCTCCTTTCCCTTCGCACCCTTCTTTTGGATAAAGCTGCCTGTGCTCTATAGATACAGTTGCTGCAGAATATAACGTGAACACAGATAAATACGACATACACAGCAAAAAATGTATTATAGTATTACAATAGTCAAATAATGTAATTAGCCTCAAGCTACGGCAGTGCCTGTGTGCTCCAGGGAACCAGTTCATGAACAGCAAGCGGGGCCACTGTACAGGAGCAGACCAGCGTCGGCAGTGTTGGGAAGAGAAGGGGCTGGGGAGGCTCTCTGGATGCCTGGATGCAGTCGATCCCGGGGATCCGCTCACCTGGAACTCCCAGCCAGGGCCTCAGAGCTTTCTTCAGCCCATATCAGTCCGGCAGAGGGTCCTTGGAACACCTTTACGTCTGTTCATTGTGCATAAAGTCACCCCACATTCCTCCTGTTAGGCTATGTTTTCTTTATATATATATATATATATATTCTTTTTTTTTTAACCTTTTAGCTTTTGAAATTTTTTTTCTTACAACTGTTAAAAAAGTTTCATGGTAAAAATAGCTCACTATATGATACATATACCCAAAGTGGTGCGATACTTTATATAATAAAAGATGAAAATAGTCACTTTCCATAATAAAAATAAGTTCTATTTTTTGCTTATTTTACAATATACTTAATAATTCTTTTCTTCTTCTTCACTCTGCAAGTAAATAGGTCCCATTTTGATAGCGCTTCTGAGTCGATTAAAGTGGCAAGAGGCCGGAGAATGGCTTACGAGCACTTCGAGCAGCCGCATTCCACGTGTCTCTCCAGTTCTTCCGTGAAGGTGGAGCCATCCACGCACTGGAAGAAGTATTTCCGCCTCTTGCTGCGGAGGGGGACGCAGCACTGCCCGCCGCCGCAGCTGCCGCGGCACTCCAGGCGCGGCACTTTGGAGGCGGTGGCACACGAGGTGTAGCCCTGCTGCTTATGGACCACTTCCCGAATGATGTCTCCCTGGCAGAGGTTCTCTGCTGGGACAACAGAGGTGGAAAGGAGAAAAAAGGGTGGTGACTGTTTTGCTGGATATTCCCCGCACATCAGCGAGCAGCCCTGTGTTCGTGATGTGGTTCAAGACAAACAGATGGCATGAGGAGGACCTTAAATCTTTCATTGCTTTGTACCTGCCACCAAAACAGAGCTTGTGCTACACAAATGTGAAATATCCAGTGTGAGGCCGAGGCCAAGCAGGCCTGCTGGCTTTGATCAGCAGCCTGGAAGTGTTTTAATGAATGCTGAGTGTTGAGCCCTGCAACACTCCTGCAAAATAAGAGTTACTTTTACCGTGTCTGCTTCTCAGGAGCAAAGGTCAGCCTGCTCTGCGTGACACTAGTGGTCTGGGATACTTGAAAGTGTCTGTGCTGTTCTGCAGTCCCCGTGCAGCAGCCAGATACATTTTGGTGATGTGCATGTGTAAAATTTGGAAAGTCTGTGGTTCATTCACAGGAAAGGCACAACCTAAATAAAAATAATATAATCCAGCTCCTTCCTTCTAGACAAGAACAAGAACAGGCAAAAAGGATGCAGTTAAAACTCAGTGAGTTTTCAGGGAGTCTTTTAAGGTCAGGGCGGAAGAGCTGGGCGTCTGCCCTTGTAGGAAGGTCCAGCATGATCTGTGGGATTCCCCTGGAAACCTGCCCAGCTGAAGGAGCGAGCTGAGAATCTTTCATGCCACTTCAGGTGAGCAGTTCCTCCTTCCTAAGACCTTCCTTCCCAGTGGTGCAAATAACTGATCCCTGCTTGCTGAGGGTAAACCTCACAACAACCTCTTCTTTGAACATCCTACCCAAATCCTGGGAGCAGCAAAGATTTAGGAGACAGAGAAAAAAACTCTTTGCTACATGTCCCCCTTTCTCTATGTGATAGTAGCTACCTACTGTTGTTGGTTCTGTTCTCCTCCCTGTACTGCTATGCAGAGGCTGGTTTAGCTTTATCTTCTATTTGCCATTTCCCCCCAAGCCCGAGTGGCAGGGAAGAGAGGTGGAAAGCAGGTGTAAATCAGGTGTAAAGCAGGAATGCAGCAGCACAGCTCCCAGCCCCGGGGCCAAGCCTACCTCTGTCACAGAGCTCTCCGCTGTAGCCAGGGTCACATTCACAGTAGGGCTCCCCATGCTCCGAGACCTTACACTGCCCGTGGCTGCATTTCAAAGTCCTGCAGGGGTTTGAGGAGTTGTTCTTCTTGTCACAGTACGTGCCCGTGTAGCCCTCCATGCACTTACAGGTGTAAGCAGCGCCGGCCGCCGTGCACTTACCATGCAGGCACCTGGAGAAACAGAAGCGTTTAGAGCTGGTCTTTGCTAGATGTGAGAGTTCCTTTTCCCAGAAATGTTTGATTTTGGCATTTCTGCCCATTTAACTCCAGGACGCTAATCCAAAAACAGCAGCTCAGTGTCAAACACCCTGGAGAAAACTGTGAGTTTTCAGTGAAAACTGGATAACGTTCAGAGAATACATTTCGAATTTGTGAACCTAAGTGGAAAACATTAGGCTCTTCCGTGAGCACAGACCAAGGCTTGGCATCCACACAAGACAGCTCACATTTACAGCGTCAGCACGTGGAACTAAGTGCCAACAATCAAGCTGCATGCCCGTGCCTCCTGAGCAGAGTTACTGTACAAATAATATCAGGTGATGAAAACCAGTGTGATAAATGAAGGTGCTTGTGGCAAAGCTATGCACAGACTTATCAGCGGGCAGCTGTAGCTGAGGGTTCCCTGGCTCCTGGGGTTTGCAGCATTTCCGAGGAGCACCACAGGGTGGGGTGTTGATCCTTAGCAAGTTCTCTGACACCGTCCCCACTTCTGGGACAGCGACAGGCTTGAAATGGGCTGAGAACAGCGAGGAAAGCAACTCCCTCCAGCCAAGGAAAAACTGCTAAGGGCTTATAACGTAACTTGACATAAACCCATGTCTCTCTTATTTTTATTTTCTTTCTAGTACTTTAAATTTTTTCCCTGTTTATGTTGAATTTTTGTACATTTAATTTTTCAGCTTTGAACTGATAAAGACAAATTATAAGAGCAGTCTCAGGCAGGTTCAGACATGTAAAATACTGTAATACAGGGAGTCACAGTCTGTATAGAGCAGTGTTTCCTGCCCCACGAACCAGAGGTTACCTGATCTTTACAGGTGCATTTCCTCAGTGAGATTAACCTGTGAGTGTTGGAGCAGACACGTGCCAGCAGCACTCCACACTCCCCTGGATACACCAGGCGTGGCTTTAAGGAGCCAGCTCCAAAAGGCTGAAGTCATTTCAGGAAAGGTGGGATGGTGTGCCAGCATTAAAAATACACACAGCTACTTTCCTTAGCAAGGGGCTATGTTCATGATTGCCTCACCCTCCCTGGACTATGAGAGAAACAATCCCTCATCATGTAAACATCTGGAACTCCCTTATTGTTCTCTGTCCAACCACAACAGCTTTGTGTTGACACTGGAAATTCAAGGAAACATTTGGGTCTTCATACCTTTGGTTTGTAAACTGTCAGGTGCTTTTCAACACCTTCCAGACTTCAGTACTTTGCAGAATTAGAACCAGAAGCAAGTTTAAAATGGTACCTTTGCCAGGTTAAATTTCTGAGAGTGATTATTCACTGCCTCAATTTACCTGTCAAAAGTATGTGCTCGTGAAAAGCGCCTTCCAAGACAGCAACTGAAGGAACTTCTAAAACAAAAGTACTTCCATCTGCTTATGAAACAACACTGAAATATGCAGCCTGCTGCTCTGCACGGGACTGTTTCCTGTGTATTTGCCATAAGAAAGCTATTCATCCCGTGTTCCTGATGGAGATGTGGTTATCGAGCCTTTGAACTGTAAATACTTCACACTCACGCTCCCTTCACATGCAACACCACGCTATCCTTTAAACTTGCACTTTAAAGGGCTGTTTCAAAGTCTAATAGTTAAGTCAGCTATTTGGGAAATTTAAAACTGCTCACATTGGAGCGCATAATGGTCTTCAGGGAGTAGGTTTGAAGACTGAGCCCAGTGCTGCTGGGAGGAAACCCCTAAAACATGTACCTCCCACTCGCTGGCAGCTCTGCTCTGGATCTGTGCAGGCACTCACCTCCTGGGGTTAAGCCATGCCCATTAACAGGAGGTTTTGTATTTTAATGTGTAGAGTCACAGCTGAAGGTATGACCTGCAGCATTAACACCTGGGCTCCTTCAGGACCACGAGCTCCTTTGGCGAGTCAGCAACGTCCGAACAAGGAGTGGAAATTGAGAGCTGCCACAGATGCAGGCTCACAACTGTCAATAACCTCATGTGGGGACCCAGCACCTCCAAAAACAGTCAGATGTGGTTTTGCAAGATGAAATGTGAAATATGCATTAGCTGTAAAGCTTTCGCTCTCCCGGCAGCATTTGTTTGAGCTTACTTGTGGTTAAGACATGGATCTCCAATTTCCTGGTCACACAGAGGGCCCATCCAGCCTGGGTGACATTCACAGATCACGCTCGTTTTCTCCAGGGATCGGCAAATCCCGTGCTTGCAGATGTTACAGGATTTGCAGCCAGGGAGGACTCCCAGTGACTGCTGTGGTAAATCCTTGAAATCCTGCAGCTCGTTGTTGATTCTGACGTCGTGGATGCATCCATGAAAACCATTTGGTGTTTTATCTGCACCCTGGCGCAGGGATGATAATCCAGTAGAGGTTGGGATCCCTTCAGATAAAGGCAAAAGAGGAAGATTCACTAACACTTACAATGATAATACATAAATTATAATTGCTAAGGCTTCTTTTGTCACAGCCCCTTAAAATATTTGAATAATTAATTTGCATATGACCTTTGTAAGGTAGCACAATCTCATTGTCCTCATTCTGAAAATGGAAAGAAAAAAAATAAACTCACTTGCCCAATCTTCTGTAAGAAGTATATGACCCCCCCCCCCCAAAAAAAAAGAAAAAGAAAAACCAAACCAAACCATTTTTTTTGGCTAGTGGCCACGTGTTCCTATCCTTAGATAATGTTCCTTCTCTCTACAGTTTAATAGCAATTATTCTTCTGAAAGGTTTAAGAATGCCTTCACTGGTCAGCAGGTAGCATCCACCTCTGGGATGCAACAGGACAGTTTGGCTTTAGTGGGTCACAGTGTTGAGAGAGGGATTGGTAAGAGTGCATCCCATGGAAAGCAGTGCAGGAAAACTCTAAAGACAGGGAACAGCACTTCAAAGGCCAGGCCAAGGCCTTGTGGCGAGCACCTCCCATCTTGTTCGAGTGCTTGGAAGAGTTCACATGGTTGGATGGCCAGCAGGTTTTTTTGGATGTTGTTTTATTCCTTCCCCACTGAACACCAGCTTGGATGTACAGCTGCATTGGCACAGGCAAGCGCTTCCATTTTCAGCCTCTGAACTTGCTGTCTGTAAGTAATGCCACTGTTAAAGGTGGCCCTAAAACAAATCCAGTGTCTGTTTAACTGTGTGTTAGGAGGAAAGTTGCTAGAGCACGTGATGTGGTTGTGAGATGGACAAAACTGTGAGCACCTGGAGGCTCAGGTCTGTGTTAACGTTACTGTAGGTCAGGAACAATTGCTCTGGGACAATTTAGGCAGCTACTTTAACTAAACCACCTGCAGGGGAAGGGCAGCTGGCTTCCATGGGAGGGCTGCACATGGAGAGGTGGCACACGCACAACAGGGAGGGTTTAGAAAGAAGCAAGAAGAATTTTAATAGGCAACAGAAAAAGTCTCCACTGAGGCCATGGACCCTGGTATCCAACAGTCCTTCACTCCAGGCCTCAGGTTTTCCCTGAGAATTTTTTTAGGTACCTTTTGAGAATTACTATCAATCCATGATGCTCATCCACTAACAAAACTTTTCCATGTGTTTAGTTCTCAAATTCCCTGTGTATAAATTGCTGCAGGATTGGTATCTTTCGTGCTGTGCTAAAGGGAGAAATTGTGATGGCCTCTGCACCAGCAGATAATCTTTGATGCACAATGCTCTTTAATTGCCTGTGACATTCTTAATAGGAGCCAATTATAAAAGTTCAGCTCTGTACAAAGCAAGATTAGCCAGTTTTCTGTTTTACAAGGGCAATATTCAGGGTTCTTTTAGAAAAGTGTTATTAAAGAAAATTATTTAGAAAAGCCTTGACCAACACCAGCTGAAGTTGGTAAGAGTTTCTACCATTGGCCTCTATGATCTCATTAGAAAAAGCCCAAAGACTTTCTGAGTCTATTACCAATCTGCTGACTTTTGTATTTGGAATAGGCTGACTAAAAATTCAAGAACTCTGTGTCACTGAAAGAGAGATTTCAACATCCAGTCCAGAACAGAACTAGGGGGGTTCTGGCAAAAACAATCCATTGGGCAGAGACCAGCCTTTGTTCTGTCTCTTGTAACCAGACACCTAATCAGTGGTATAGTCATTATTCTGGGCATCGTTCCCCACCCCGTTTGGCCTCTTCTTCCCCCCAGATTCAGTACTTAATGTGAAAAAACTTCTTAACTGAGGTTTAGTCAATTCTAATATCTGTCTAAAAGTGTGGATTCAGTTTCCAATGAGAAAACTATTAACCAAGGTGTTCTTAGCTTGTGTGTTAGTATCTCTTTTAATCACACACCAATTTCCCCCCAGATTCAGTACTTAATGTGAAAAAACTTCTTAACTGAGGTTTAGTCAATTCTAATATCTGTCTAAAAGTGTGGATTCAGTTTCCAATGAGAAAACTATTAACCAAGGTGTTCTTAGCTTGTGTGTTAATATCTTTTTTAATCACACACCTATTTCCCCCCAGTTTTTAGACCTCTATAAAGTTTCCAGCAGAAATACTGCTCAGCTATGGTATATTTAAACCTACTGATTATTGATTTGCTTTTTTGCCAGGACTATTTGTGATACACCCACTGATACTTCCACTTCAGCCACCTTGGTGCCAGCCAGTTCTGGAAGCTGCTGAAATGCCAAGGGGGCTGTTCCTGCAGTGCCTGTGTGAGAGCCCTCTCCATAGCATGAAAGATGATTTGCTTCTGAGAAAACACATTAAAACTTCAATTCCAGAGCAACTCACGGTACCTCCAATGTAGAGGGGTGTGTTGAGGCTGACTGAAGACTGTTTCTGGAGCTTTCCCAGACTCTTGGGAGCCCCCTTGTCCACCACCAGGTTCAGAGTTTGATTCAGCATCACGAGTTCCACACTGTGAAACTGCCCATCATTTACTGTTTCCACACTAAAAAGTAAGAGGGAAAAAAAAAATAGAATTAGAAGATGAACAAGGAAGAGCCTCTGCTTCTGTGACATCCTGTGCCCCGGTAGTACACCTTGCACAGCACAGCTCTGGAGTGCTCTGGAGTTTGCAGTCACTGTGTTCTCAGCATTTCCTCCAGCAGGGAGGTACAGGCTGACACTCAGCTGATCCTGTGCAGGCAGTACCCACACATGTGGAACACTTCAGAGGGCAGCTAATCAGGAGAGCAGCCACTCCACTTGTTTTTCCCAGGGCACAAAAGCAAGCGTGTAGCTACGTGACATGCTAGCTTTGGTGACAAAACTACCAAAAAATCCCGGTCTGTGCTCTCAGCCACAGCTTGCTGCCCTCTGTCACACTGCTTGGTGCTGGTGCTGCAGGCTGGATCACAGAAATAATTTCTTCTCTATGGGTAGTTTAAACTTGAATTATCTCACAGGGGTCAGGAGAGATTGCAGTTTGGGGTGAGACAGCAGAGGCCTTTGAAACCAGCATCCCCTCACAGCAGAAGTGTCTTGGAACTACGTACCAAGGAATAAGGACAGGCTGAGGTTTTTAAAGCTAGAAGGAATTCGGGGGGTTTTGGCTTATGAATGACCAGGTTCAATATCAGACAGTCCTACCTGAACACAAGGAAAAAGGACAAATTGCTATTCTTCTTTGGGAAACATTAAGGTGTAGATTGAGACTTGAGGACAAAACAGTAGGAATTGTGGGGTGGTGGGGCAGGGAGCAGGCAGCCATCTGAGTAGACAAGATGTTAAAGTACTATGTGTTTATTGCTTTGTTTCTAACACTGATTTTTCAGATGCATGAAGCCTGTACAACCTCCTAGTCTGCACCTCAAATAATCTTCACCTTCATCTGTTCAGTCCCCTAGACATTAAAAGGTGCAGTGACATCATTCCATTGGCATCATACTATCATTTTTTATTATAATTTTCAGGGCAGCTTCAGCTCTCAAACCTTCGTGCTGCACGGTGAAATTCTCTAAAACAACCCGATGGCTTCATGCACTCCTGAAAGCAGGGAGGGGCAAGGGTGGAATTATCTGCCCTTGAGCAAAGAGGGTTTCAAACCAGGGTGGTAGTTACAGATCTGATGGGATTTTCCCACTGCTGTAGGTGCAATTAAAAGGCACAGTACGTGTTCCATGTGCACTCAGACACCAGGGCATAATAAGAATCTGGTAACAGATCAGATAATCTGGTAACAGTAGTGGTTAGTCTGGAATCAGCCTGTGGGCTCTGCAAACTGCCCACATGCAGAGTGTTGCCTGTAAGCACCCTTTCCCAGATTCCTCCCTTCAGGCTGGGGGTGCTGTTACGTGTAGAAAACAACACAACACACCAGCTGTGGGCATCCTGAGATACTGTTTGGACAACAGCCTGGATTTAGGATTGCTGCACACGTGGTGCACACTGCAGCACAGTGTCAAAGGTTTCAAGACTGGGATTCTGCTCATTCAAAAGCCCCATAAGCTCAGCATCCTCTCACAGGAAGTTACAAATTCACAGGTCAGGTTCCTTTCAGGTGATTTATAAAGTTGCAAGGTCAATGTCTCGGAGCTATTTACACACATACTTTCTTCACTGTCAGTGGAGAGGAAGAGACACACTCATCTCCAAGGGTGAATCACCTTTTAGATGTGGCCACCTCTCAACCTAGACCACATGCTGCCCATCTTTAGTGCCCAGTCCTGCAGAACTGATGTGTGAAGCTACTGCAGCAAGGAAATAGGACCTCGACTTCAGAAACAAATTACATGCCTTGGAGATTACTGGAATTCAGTTGTTGCTGGAAGAAGTCTCATTTTTATAGTGTTTTATGGTAGACCTGACATAACCAATTGTACTTGAGCGATGTCAGGCAGCAAGTCAGCGCTGCAGGCATTTCTGGGGATGTGCTGTTTGAGTGGAGCACACCGCTGCTCCAGACTGGAGCTGACGTGCCTCTGCAGTGCTGCTCTCCCCACAGGTTCTGGGGATGAATCACGAACACACAGGCCTTTAGAAGTTCATGTAAGGTTACATAGGTCATAAGGTGGCAGATAGCAGTGTACGAACACCTTTATGATGTGACTTTACATAAATGAGTTAGTTCTGCCAAAGAAAGGCTCCCAGGAAAGCTCTGCTGGCTTAATCGCTCATTCCTGACCTGCAGGGAAGCGCTGGGCTGTGGCTGCTGCCCATGCTCAAGATGGTGAGAGAGCCCTGGGGAGAACTCAAGAACCTGGAGATGATGGTACTGTTCCAAGTGTTTTAAAGCAAAAACATAAAGGCTTGACATTGCACAAAAATGCAGATCCAGTTGGTCCAGCAGACACTCTGGATCCGAGCAGTTATATCAGGGCCCTGGCAAGGGCAGTGAGTTGCGTGGGCCGGGATGGGAGGCAGAGGATGTGTGCTGGACTCACTGCCCTGGGGAAGGGCACGCCTGTCCTCCCTGCACCCGAGTGCACTGCATCGGGGCCACACCTCGAGCACAGCACTTCGTGGACTGGCAACTCAAATGAGTTTGGAAACAGCTGGTCCAAACTTTGTGTTTAGATACTCTGGAATTCTGCTAAGTGTCTGCTGCGTTACGAGGACCAGCTGTGCTACGGCAACGCCGACCGGGTGATCCCTCTGTGCTCCCTGCTTATCTCACTGCTCTCTGCAATGCCTCATTCCCATGGGGAGAGTGCTTGGACTTGCAGCTGAAAGGTGCGAGATAAATGGAAATGCACATGTGTAATTGTTAGTCTGTGCAGAAGTGCCAGTGAAAGGGAGAAGTGGAGCCAAACCCCGCGGGCTGTGAGAGCTGAGCACTGTGGAGGTGGGATGGATGCTGTAGGATAGGGAGCCCTTCCCCAGCGGGATCAATAGCTGAAGCCAACACACAAACCACATGGTTATCTGCAGAAGGCCAAGCTATGGCCATTTGTCAGAGGACAACATTATCACATCTGGCAGGGCTGGCTCTTCCCAGAGCCAGGATTTCACAGGCATTCATCACCTGCTCTCCACAGGGTGTGCTTTTTCCAGATTATGCCTTGACTAGCAGGCAAACAAAAGTCAGTGAGTCCCGGGGATGGAAGCAGCCACCCCACATGGTGCTCATGCCTTTCAGCATACCCAGAGCTGGTATGTTTGTTGGAAAGAGAGTGAGAGGTGCCAGTCTGCAGGAACCCATGGATGAGTATTACTCCATTCTGATTCTTTCACTTTTTAACCCGGAATTAAAATAATCCGTGCCTGAACTTTGAGAAACAAAGTAACTCACAGCCATCACCCAACACTGCAGTTTTGTAAAGCAGATAAAGTTAGAACAGGCGAAGCACTCATTTGCTGTTTGAGAAGACACAGAGCTATGATAGAAAAGCTGAATGTGGACAGCCAGGATGACAGGAAATCCCCAGCCAGCAGATACTTGTGCGAGAGCACTTACTGCTGCTGCTGACGGAAAGGCGCTCAGACGCCTCAGGATTTTGCGATGGAGACAACCGTGGGGGAGAGACCAGCGGTGAGAGAAAAGCTGCACGAACTCTCCTCAGAGCCTCTTCTGCAGCCGGGCCTTTAGGAGCCCCGGCAATCGTCGGAGACAGCTGGAGACAGTGGCTTGGCCGGGGATGAAGGGCGGGCGGCCACCGGCGCAGAGCAGCGCTCGCTGCTGCGCTCTGCTCTCCACCGGGGCCCCTGCCAGACCCG
>VZTG01009266.1:380128-544046 GCA_013397845.1 Melanocharis versteri | reverse complement strand
GCCCCGCCGCTCCAAAGGGTCCCGTTAAAATCTGAACTGAATTCTCACTGGGGATCAGGTGCTCTTACAGGGCTCTTCCTTCTGGCACCGCCCGCGGGACGGAGATACCTGCCTCGGGTCGGGGTTTATGGGGTTCCTCTGTCCGCCCCGCACCGGGCTGCTGGCTCCCAACGTGGCGGGGAGCGGGCCGGGAGTGGGGGAGAGAGCGGGGAATGCGGGATACGGGCCGGGAATGTGAGATGAGAGCAGAGAATGCGAGATACGGGCCGGGAATGTGGGATGAGAGCTGGGAATGCGGGATACAGGCTGGGAATGTAGGATGAGAGCGGGAAATGCGGGACACGGGCCGGGAATGCGGGATGAGAGCAGGGAATNGCTCCGCTCCCGCTCCAGGCCCCGCTCCGCTCCCTCTCCCGGCTCCACTCCCGCTCCAGGCCCAGCTCCGCTCCCTCTCCCGGCTCCGCTCCCGCTCCAGGCCCCGCTCCGCTCCCGGCCCCGGCCCCGGCCCCGCTCCAGGCCCCGCTCCGCTCCCGCTCCCGGCCCCGCTCCGCTCCCCTTCAGGCCCCGCTCCGCCCTGGCTGCCCCGCGTCACCCTCACGATTAAACACCTGAAGTGTAAGCAAGGATTTCCAGGAATTTAGTGATTAAATTTGCTAAAAAGTCAGCGGCAAAAGGAATCGAAAGTTTCCCATAACACGAACTGATTCCTCGGGACCCAGGCACTGCTGCTCCGGGTTGTGGTCGGCAGCTGTTGAGGCCTCCTCAGCATCCCTCCCCTTCACTTCTCCATCACACTTGTCTTTTCACAGCCCACTTTACGTGCCTTGCACGGTCCAGTGCATTGCTCTCACTGAGGTCCCCCTCACGGAGAGCTGGCCGTGGCATCTGGTCAAATTTGGCCAAAAAAAGAGGAAAATGCTGGGATGTGAGGAGAGCCCAGCTTCCAAAGCCCTGGGTCCAGCACCTTCTCTTCCCTCGGAGCTGCCCTCACAGGGAAGGGAGGCCACTAAAGAGGGCTGTGGAAGAGACATTAAAATTTCCTGTGAAAGGGAGCTGGCCTCTTCTGTCAGAGCAAGGTGAGCCAACGGAGCCATTGCACAGGGCTCTGCACACAGGCCATGGACATGGCCTCTGCTGGGAGCTTAAACGCCAGAACACAGAGAAATGAGGGGAAAAGGATATGTATTAAACACAAAACCCCAGAGAATATAGGAAACAACTGATTTCCACTCTCGTTTTTCAGCTATTTCTCTTCTCCCTCCTATATATTTTCTCTCCCCTCTACTCCAGCCCCAAGCACACACAGATGTTTTAAACACTGACTCCCCTTGCTCTAATACCCATGAGAGATTTAGAGCTGAGCCACTATAAATATGCCAGTGAACAGAAATGCATTAAAGGATTAAAGCATTCAATTGGAACTTGTAAAATTTGGGCTTTGGGGTCAGTTTTTTTTTTTTTTCACTGACTAGTAATATACCTTTATTGTAGACAGCAGAGAACAGCAGGGCAGAGGAGTCAAAACCAAAAATAGCTTTAAGTATCACAGCAAACCATGTCACTGAGGAGATATATAACCATCAATTATGCAAATGAGAACATTAATTCATTAGCTACAGTCTCCAGATTTTCCTGACCTCTGTCTTAATGGGGACACGCCTCATTTGACACACAAAACAAAGGAAACACAAGAATGATAAGAGACTGGGGGGTGAAGGCCATGGGGAACACTGAACTTAGATAATCTTTGAGAACATTTAAAGTAGAAGGGAATAAACAAAAATATATGTCCAAAAGAGCTTAAGGAGCTTACAGCACCAGAGGAGAGGTATCAAAATCCAAAACTCAAGGTGAGAGCTGCAGGGAGCTGTGCTGAGATGTCAGCAGTTTGGGAGCTGTGAAACTCACACTGTGCCAGGCTGACTGCGAGTATCAGCAGTGATGGGTTTTCACCTTTCCAAGCTACACTTACCTCCTACCCTTAGTTCCAGCTATAATCAGTCCTTGGCCTAAAATAGATTTAAACTTCTCCATGGCAACAAAGGCAAAATCATAATTGGAGTGGTGTTTGTGCTACCTCCACAATAACACATCACTTCAAGCACTATCATCTTCAGGAGCTGAATAAAAACCACATGTTGAGAAAAAAGTATGAAAAATGCTAATGAAATGCAGGACTAGGGAAATAAGAGGTGAAAGGAATATTAAAGCACTCAAGTTCACTTTCAGCTTGAAATATACTCTTTTGTTATGTTCAATCCTGTTTTACATGACTTGAGTGTTAGGTTTTTTAGGCTGAGAGCACTCGACGTTAAGAGTTTTCTCCTTGATACCTCCATTTTAACTTGCTTGGTTTTATACCTCTTCTCCTACTTACAACTTTGCAGACCACCCAAATAAACCATCTTTCTCTTCTTGGTGTTTACAGCCCTTGAACACTGGCAGCTGATTACCGTATCTCCCTTAATGATCGTTTGGCCAGGCTATGCATATCTAATTTCCAGCCATAATTCAATTCCTGCAGCACCCCTGCCAGCAGTGAAAGTCATTGTATTACAGACCTTCTGAGGGAAAAGCAAGGACCTTTTTTACACCCCTGCAACATGCAATTAACACAATCCCGACCCGTTTCCCTAGATGATTCATAAAAGGGTCACACTCCCGGCCAGGGCAAACATGGCTTGTTTGCAGTGGATTCTCAGAGTGTCCCTGACCTGGGTGAGGTCCCACAGCTCCCTCCAGCCCTGCTGCTGGGAGCAGAATCTGCAGGGAGCAGAAGCTGCAGGGAGCAGAATCTTCAGGGAGCAGAAGGTGCTGGGAGCAGAAGCTGCTGTCTCCTGCACTCACACCAGCAGAGCTGGATGCCTCATTCTGCTGAGAATCTGTTAAAGCAAGTGCAACGGCAGTAAAAACAGCTGGAATGCACTCTGCAAGTCCAAGGCCTCTCCTGAGTGACAGATCAGAGCGTTGCTCCCTGCCCACGCTCTCCACCAGGATGCTTTGGCTCCTCACTGCACACGGCGGTGTCACGAGCTACCGTGTCCCAGTGTCCTCGCTGTGACAGGCATCAGACAAGATAACAAACCCATGAAATACAGAGTGCAAAAAACAATCAGCCGGAGATTCTGCAGTGCTGTCGGGTCGGTGTAAAATCTGGTATCTTTATAAAAATGACACTGCAAAAAGCAGAGGGGAAGGCAGGCCCTGGGCAGTGGCAGCCTGAGTGCGACGTCCTGCCCAGCACTGTGTGAGTACAGCTGTGTGTCACACACCAGGACAGGCTGTGACACGGCCCCTGGCCCCACCACGGCTCGGAACAGAGCACAGTGCATGGGGTCACTTTCTAGCAAAACAGCTCTGCCATTCAGCTGGTTACTAAATCGCAGATTCTGATGAGAAAATCCACCAAGTGCCTTCACAGAGGTGTTACATCAGGCAGCACTTGACACCATCCATCCCCTTTCCAGCTCGGGAAAATATGAAGGTGTCTGCCTGTTAGCAGCAGGGAGCAGGGCCACTACAGAGTACAATTAACAGGGCATCCAGTCAGACTGACACAGAACAACGGGTTTTACCTGAAATTGGAGGCTAAGCCTGAAGAAAAAAAAAAATCATGTTTATTTATAAATTGTTTCCACTTCATCTATAGCAACACACCTACAGATGGATCCTCTCCTTCCACAGAAATGACCAAACCTATCGCTGTTTGACAGCCACAAGAGCAGCTGGCATGCCCACCTCTCCCCCCAGCACTGGGGTGGCAAATGCTGAGCTGTGGGTCCCATTTCCATACTGGGAAGAAGCACTGAAATAACCGTGCACAGACCAATCCTGCACCTCCATAATCTCCCTCAGCTCCAGGTCTGCGTGTGCTGCTTCCAACGGAGGCTGTATGGATTGGATCCAGAGCCTGGTGCTTGGGATAGACGGGATATGAATCTATCACACATGGTACACATCTAAACTTTGTGTTACTCATCATGTTCACAAGAAATTTACAGGCAGGAAAAAATAAACATATTAGCTTGCTACATGTTGTTGTAAGGCAGAAACCTTCACAATTCAAGACATGAGCCAGTCATTAGTGCACAGGAAGTTTATAAAGTCATTTTGACTACAATTAGCTTTATTCCATCACTGTCTATTATGAAAACACTTCAACCTTCCTCTGATGCAATCAGGATTAACCAACTTTGGCAACATACTACTGGACCAACGACCTGTTGTATAGCAGGAAAATGCCTTTAAAATACATTTGCAACCTTTCTCCAGCCTGGCCTCTGCTGACAGGGGATGTCTGAGTGCAGCTTAGACCCACAGCTCCAGATTTTGGCCCCTGAATAAGGTGACCTGGGACTCAGAGAATGTAACTTTTATTTTTGTCATTACCACAGGACAAGTGGCTTTAGATGACACGTTCCCAACTGCCTGTACCTGGTACAGAGACAGGCCAGCACTGGCTCACTTGGTGAAAGGTTTTGCCTTTTTCTGGTAAAAAGTTCACTCTGAAACACCCTACACCTGTGTAAGGTGAGACGTGAAGCTGTGGGTCTGCAGCTTCTGGGTACTCAGCCATTGCACTGAAGAGAATGAGCTGGGTGGAGGCAGAGAGTAGATGAGAAACTGTCATTCTTGCAAGAGATACTGGAGAGATTTACAAAGAAAAAAATTAATTCAGCTTAACAAGATTTTGCCTGCTAAGTCCTCCAGCAGCCTCAAGGACAAAACTTTATCCTTCTTAAGCTTCAGCTCAGCAGGAAAAAGTTTCTGCATTTCATGAAAGTAAATATTTGATTCTGAACCTAATGATAAAGTTAAATGATATTTTAAGGTCTTGACCTTACATTTTCACTGTCCTACTACACAAAAATCCAGGAAAAACGAGGGAAATGCAATGTTTGTAGCTTGACAAGAACTCAAACACTTGCCATTTTTCTCCCATTTAAGTACACCAGAGCCCTTTATAAAGGTAAAAAAAATATAACTCAGCTGTCCTTTGCCTTGGCTCATGTAAGATGTATAAGTACATTCAAATTCTACAGTTTTTCCTTTGCAGGTCAGAGACTAATGCCAGTTTCTTTCATTATATTCGATACAGAATCCCTAAGGGGTACCTGAAAAAATAAGAGTGCGTGATAGAGAGAATAAAATGAATTGCAAATATGCAGAATTGTAAAGAGCTCAGTGATGTCTTACAGCAACGTCTGAAAAACAGTCTATTTAGAGCCCATCCAGAGTATCAAACAGGCATCCCACCAGGGACGGGCACAGCACAGGCTGCAGACTGTGAAGGTGTTAGGAAGAAAAGGACCAGTCATGCAGTGCACTCTGCAAAGACACTTTTGCCAAAAACTGAGTTTGACAAGCTCTAATAATGATCCTAAGAATAATTAATGCTCTCATTCCTCCCCAGAAGGCAGAGAATTAATGGTGAAGCCTCCCAGGCTTTTCTGCAGATAAGCAATTGCAGCTAAAGAGACAATGTCACAAAAACCTATCTTTGGTCTCTTTGGAAGGTGTGGATGTTCTCCCACCACCAAAGCAACTGTTCAACCTCAGCACCAGCAGAAATTTGAGTAGAGGACCCCTGGGGAGCAGCACATCCATTCAGCAGTGGCATGGCCAGGGACAGAGCTGGGCACTGAGTGCCAGCAGCTCCCAGGCTCCAGAGCCACGGGCAGAGCCCAAAGGAGTGGAAGGGCACAGAAGTTTGCAGGTGCCACCAGGGTAAGAACCTTGTGCTATTTTACAGCCTGGAGGGACAGGGGAGTAGGAACCTCTCCCTCCAGAGACCTGCAGCACATTTCTGAAACACCTTTTCTATTTTTCGTGCGTTTCTCTACTTTATAGTGTGCACAAGGAACCAGATTTAATTTGTCATCTCGCAGTCATCACATCTGAAACAGATACAGTAGGAATGTAAGCTCCTTTATTTCGGGCCTTTTGCTTTAACCACAAGAACATCCATCTACGCTATGGGAGAGTCAGCCAGACCATGAGAACGGCATGATCCAATCTACAAGGAATATTTTTAATGATGTAGCATTTTTGAAAGCAGATTATGCAAGGATACTTTTAAAAGGAATTATAATGTAATTTGGGTGTAGTCTCTACAGAAAGACAAATATAATTCATTCTTATCTTTTCCTAACTGCCTCCTTTTTCACTGCTGTCAGGAACTTTGCATGAAAACATATGATTTTACACTAACGACGCCTGCATCTTGCTCTTTACCAGATATGACAGTCTGTATGCAACATGGCAATCTGGGAACTCCGGGGGGAATTACATCAGCAGTTTGTGTCAAAGTTCTGTTTTCCATTTCTGTTAGGAAGGATTATTTCAGCATCCAAATCAATACGACTGTATGGCAGCATAAAATCTATCGGAGAAAAGTTTACAAGTTCGGTCTTATCTCTGGCTCAAGGAACAGATGTGGGAAAAAAGACTGAAAATATAGAGCTCTCCCTATAGAATACAGTTAAACAGATACCACTGTCAATGGCTGAATGCTGCAGCTATGGAATTAACCGCTCTTTGTTAATTCAAACTTTTAACAATTGGATAGTGGTGGCAAATAAAAGCAGCACGTTCCTTACCAGTTGGCATCTTTAAATTAAGGTACAGCACCTGTGTAAGAGATTTACTTCATTTCAAGGACTCACTGCTGGCATGGCACCAAGTACTGTCATGGCATGGAAGAGTAACTCTCAGCAGAGCAGAAACCAGGAGGGCAATAAAGCACTCAGAAAAAGATTTCTGTTCTCATTTGCCCACGTACAGAATAATTAAATAGAATAAAAGAAACAACAACTAGGAATCCTGCTTCAAAAATGGATCTTCTGTAAGAGCTTTACTCTGACCTCCAGGAAACCATTTTTCTGTAGCTCACAAGTGACAGGTTCCAGTAAAAGACCAGTCAGATTTTCTTTTAAAGGGTGAGTTCTGTCAATGCATTGTATTATATTCATGGATTAACTTGTATTTCTCTCTAACTTGATGATAAATGACAGTGAATTTTAGATAGTCGTTTCCATTGGGCATGTGCTGACCTTTACCTGACTAGAAAGAAAGAGAAGCCCAATGTCAACTTTAACCTTTCTATCTAAACCTGTCACAGGGACAAACACGTGTAAAGCAAACCTGAATGTACAGCCAGTTATCTTGGGCTTTTCCAGACTGACTTTGCACTGCAGTTCTGGTTCAATCTGCTCAGAGCAGCGACTAAAATACAGGAACAGATCCCCTCTGGTAGCCAGGGACAAGCTGTCTTCCCAGAGGAGTTAAAATGAACATTNTCTGTTCAGCCTCTGTTCCAGGTAAACCTTCTTTTAGGCATCACTATGGCCCATCCCTCTCAGAATTCACAGCAAGCTGAGAGCACCCCCCAAGTCTGGTGCAAACCCTCCCCCAGCTTTGTCCTACAGGGCTGGGGCACAGCCTGGCACTGGAACACATGGTGAGCTTTGTCCTTGCAGAATATTATGGAAAAATACCACCAAGTATGCCTTACTCACTGCTGGCTTCCCAAACAACAGCTTTTATCTTATCCCTACAGGATATTACCTGTATTAGCCAAGTACTTTGCTAATTTTACTGTTCGTAAGTACTATTAATAAATCTTATCATGGAGACTCTGATGAGGAATTACAGATCATGCGGCTTGCCAATGACTTCCCACATCCCATCCTGGGAGTACCTGAAATAGCCAGCAAAACATCTCAGTTACAGCCCAGGACCAGGTCAGTGACAGATTTCCTGCAGCTGTAGCTGGCACAGCTCCCACCAGGCAGCGTTTTAAGGCCTCCTCCTCTTCTGGCAGGCTCTTCTGGGGAAAACCAAGAGCCAAAGCCCTGCTCATCTAGTCCAAAAAGTGGACTGCTTTGGAGGGGAGCAGAACATGATATTGCCTGTGAAAATTAATCTAATCGTCTTTCAACAGAGCTTTGTAAAGGCAAACAGTCCACTTTTGCTGAGATTGAAACTGAAATGAGGTGTCTAAGCAAGACAGCAGGGAGGAGGCAATAGGGAAGGCAAACTGTTTTACCCATGGTGAGGCCAGGATCTGGATGTTACAGGTTCTCCTGGCAACCTTGTTTTTAATGACAAATGAAAACTGTAAAAGTTGCAGAAAAGAGTCTCACAACTTCTTCAGGCTGAGATAAAATGCATCGCACTGAACCAGCCATTCATTTTTTCAAAATGCAGGTTAGCAGAAAACGCAAATAAAAGTCCAGATAAACTCATGGGAGCTAGGTCCAGGTATAAATAGACTTTAATTTCCCTTGAGAGGGCCTCTAAACAATCCAGCAAGTATTAGTGACACAACTTAGAAATGATGGCCAATGTCTGGATAATGGAAATAATTGATCATTGTCCAAGCTACTAAAGGAAATGGGAGATTTTCTGTCATTTGGCGTTTTCCTGTCAAAACTCTGTGCCAAGCTGGAAGTCATGTCTTAGCCAAACAGAGCTCAAGCCTTAGCTAAAAGTCAAACAGGGAGGTCAAACCAGATCCACTTATGCCTCCTACCCTTAAATCCTATGTTTACAGGGGGACAAGCAGGTTTTCCTGCTCCTTCTTCAGCCTTTAAGGAAAACAAGTCTTTTAATCTATTTAGAGGCCCTTTCTGACATTCTTTAGGTGCAGTTTTTCTCAATCAACCTAATCTTTTCCCATCAAGCTCCATGCTAATCCCATTTTGCTCCACTCCTTAAACTAATAAAAGATTAGAGTGACATTTCAGAAAGGGCATCGTATTAAGCAGCTTCTTTCCCATCTCAACAGATCACGGCGCACAAAATGTAGTGAACGGGCCATTAATCTTATGGTAATGAGGTGTCAGTGTGAATGGAGCCCTCCTCCTTGATCCATGGGAAGGGCAGGGGGATAACGAGGACACGGCACCCGCCACCCCGGCGGCTCTGCCACAAGGATCCACGGAGTGCTCTTGTGGTGGTGGTGGTGGCAGCAGCTCCTGTCCCCACTCTGCTGTGCTGTGATGGTGGCCAGCAAACATCCACATGGACCTGTCACTGCCCACACGCATAACGAGCTTTCCCTCTGTTCTAATTAGCGGCATGAAACTGTTTAACAACTTCGGCTTTGCTCTAACAGCTGATCAGTCAGGATCAGCTGCCACACACAGAGACATTTTTCACACCTATCCGTCCAGCTGGTGAAAACCACAGGCAAACTACTTCCTTCATTCCTACAGGGGACAAGCCAGTGCTCTTTCCTGGGAACACATCTGCATTGATATTATCCAGTTTGCTTTCATATAAAAAGAATGTTTTCATTTTCTTAAAAAGTCACCATTCCCCTAAAGAAAATTCCCTGGAAGGCTCAAGTGTTAGCAAGTGCTGAGAAGACTTTCTGAGAAAATACGAGGTGGGTGATGTGTGGCGACATCCATCCTGTCCCTTGCTCTAGCAGGATGCTCCTCCCTACAGCATGAGGTGAGCTGGGAATTGCAGCTCTGCTGCACACACGATTCCAGGAGGCTGTGCTGAACCCCAAATGCTCCGTGTGGTCACAACTGCATCTGTGCTCAGAGCAAACTGGAGCAACAGGGCTTGAAAATAACAACCAGGGGAGAGGGATGCTGAAGGAATCGTGGACAGAAAGGGCAGCACATCCTTCCCTCCTACAGAAAGGTCTCCATGCATGGATTTCACTTGTACATTTGCTTTTCTTTCTTGTGACTAATGAATAAAACCTGTGGATTTCATATCCTCAAAAGCCAAGTGTCTGAAGGTCAAATTACCCTGTAATTTACCTTTGCCATTTGTGCTTTTTTGTGGTTGTGTAGTTACTACTCATACAGGCAAGAATTTCCTTAAAAATATTCACCCAAGTAGAAGAGTTCAGCCTTTCTCCTTCTATTTGAGGCAATCTAACCCTGCAGTTGCACATTCACTGCTCTGTCTTGGTACAGTCACTTAATGCTAGATATCAACAGAGAAACTGATTAATTGGAACTATTTCAAGGACAAAATTCACCAGAAATTGAATCTTTACAGTAGATGAGAAAACGCATTTTTCTACAATTACAGGAGGACACAGCATCACTGATATTGCCAATAAATGTCAATTTTTACCCATGCAGCCTCTAGCTATGTCTTTATTCTAACTTTGTTATCCAATTACATGCATAAAAGAGGTACCTCAAAGTAAAAGAAAAGGTTTTTCTTCAATGCATGTTGCTTAGAAAAATCCTACCTCTGCTCCATCTGTTTTGGAAGTCAACTGTGTGGGCAGAGCTTAGCCACTTACCTGTATACTGTGGTGGGTGGGGAGTTCAGGGTGTCATAGATGAGCCTCACGTGTCCTTGGTACAACTCCAGAGCCAAAGGATCATTGTCTCCTTTGTACAATAAGATGCCATTGTCCTTGTCCGTGGCTACCTGTGAAACATTCATAACCACGTCAGGTTGCTTGAGAATGATTAAAAAAAGAAATAAACCTGTATTAAAAATCAAACCAAAATCATATATGCAATTCAAATATACTTTGATCCATCATATATACGAGCTGCAATGAGAGCAAGAGCCAGGAGGCACAAAAAGCTTGGTGACACAAAGGTCAGCTTCCCATTTCACATGAGAACCAGTTTTCAATTGTCTTCTGTACCTCAGGCCTGTAACAAAATCCCAGGCCTTTTGTCTGCTGAATAAACAAAATATTGTCCAGAGAGGCCATTTAGAGCAGCCTGTTTTGAGAAGCATTCTGACATTAAAGACCAAGTTTTACAGGATGACACACAATGCTGTGAATCAGCAGGAAGACAGGGAGGATTCCTGAACCATCCCTGGTTGCGCTGCCAGTCTGGGAATCAAAGGGGAAAGATTCTGGAGGCAGGATGCATACCCACAAAGGTACCCTGGTGCCCTAGTTGCTCCTTCACATTTCAGTGATTTTAGAGGAGACAGGTGACCCACAAGTTGACTGATTTTCCAGGATTCTGGCCAGCAGCCCGTGTTCTTTCAGCACAAACCACATGCACGTTGCAGGTATTACCGCTTAGAGGAGCGCGTGACAGACCTGGAGGGAGATGTTGGCCTGAGGGCGGATTTTGGCGGAGGGCAGCTCCACGTAGGAGTCCTTGCCCACGAAGTTGACGGTGATGAGCTTCTCGCAGCGCTGTCCCGCGAAGCCGGCGAGGCAGCGGCACACGGGCTCGTGCTGCGCCACGATGCACTGCGCGCCGTTCTGGCACTCGTAGTTGTCGCAGGGGCTCGTCTGCAGCAGCACCATGGGCGGCGGCGTCTCGCAGAACAGGCCGCTGCACGGGCACAGGGACAACAAAGCAGCCTCGGTCACCAGCGCTTTCTCCTTCTTATTTCAGGCGCCGGCGACCCAGGTGGGACGACGGTCGCGAGTTTTTCATGCAGTTGTAAGTTTGGTCTATTTACATATCAGGGGTTAATCCTCCAATTACCGTTTCAGGTAATGAAGTCATTTACTCCAAATTTGCCCCCCCAAATCACTGTTGTTTACATCTCTCGGGGCCTGAGACAGGAAGGTGTCCTTGATTTTCAGGCCTAGAGAGGAATTGTTTTGTTTGAATAAAATGGGAGAACAGTAGCTGACAGGCTATGGAGTTTTAGAGTTATACATTAAAGCAGTACAGGATCTGAAAAATATAAAAGCTGAAATCCTAAGGCATCACTGCCATTCTGCTTTGGAGTAGTGGCTCTAAGGTCCAGCCCCCGTGTGCCTGCTGTGCTGTGTGAAAGCTGCACAGCTGAGTGCTGGCAGGAGTCCCCGTGCTGGGTGTGAACAAGCCAGAGCAGGCACTGAAAGCAGCCTGTACTGCCCTTGTCACTGGTTCTTCAGCTCTGCAAGGCACTGCAGCCTGGCTGAAACAGCTGCCACCCACACTGTGCCCTGCAGAGGTTCCCAGTGAAATCTCTGAATCATTTAAGCCCAAACCTGAGACCTTCCCATCCTGGATTTGTGATTTGAGTCTACTCTGTTGTTATAAGTGGCAAGCAAGGGAATCCCTTTCCAGAGGTACCAGCAGAACAGAGCACTGCTAACTCAACCTGTGAGCTTCCTTCTACCTAATGCCCATTGTTTTGTTTTGTCTTCAGCAGCAAGTAGGAAACAGAAGGAATTTCAGTGTATATAATTCTAATTTTGTGAAAGTTAAAAATAATAATAATAATAAAGAATCCATGTGACCTGCAACAGCCTCCACTAACAGAAAGCAAATGTTGGAAGAAGCCAGAATGTCTGTGCTTAGTGCTGCTCTGACACATTCCCCAAGCTCCTGGTATGGCTCCTGCACACCCTTGCTTGCTGTGAAACCCCTCTGGTGCGTGGCTTTACCAGGGCAGCTCTCCTGATACTGGCACCTAGAAATTACATTAGCAACAGTGTCTGTCAAGGCCCTTTCTTTTTTAATTTTAATTTTTTTTTTTTTAGAAAAAGTATATATTTAGAAATAATTAATAGGATTTATTTCCCCAGCAGTGGAATGTGGAACACAGCCTGACTTGCATAGCTTGGCCAAGTCCATTCTGCCTGGTACGATCTCATTTATTTAAATAATCACTGCGAGTTCCTTGCAGCAGTCTGTCCCAGTGGAGAACTCAGACGCATCTGCACCACAGAGGAGCAGTGCTTCCATCAGGCTCTGCAGCTTAATGTGTGCTTCCCCACCAGAGCAGCATTTATCAGGCAACACTACTGTGAGGCTGATTGCTGGAGGGAAGCTTTGAGAACTCGGGGTTTATTCAGCAGGGCTCACAAATTCTCTAAAATGTTTTCATCTGCAGGGGGCAAATGAGTGCTATTTTGGGAAGAAAACACTGAAAACTTTTCAGGAAGAAAGCATATTATGCAGTTGGGAGAAGCTGGTGAGTGCTAAGGAAAGGTGCTGCGAGGAGCACAGCTACACCTGACCAGTGAATGGGAAATGCTGAAATAGGAGATTGAGTGTGTGCATGGTGGCACTATGGATTTTTGGGGCTGTCGTGAGAGCCTCACTGTGCATGTGGCCCTACCTGCATTGTTCAGAATTACCCAAGTGCCATTTGTTCAGCCGTGTGAGGATGTAAGTTTTAACATCTTTTTAATGTGTGGCTCCAAATGGCTTTGACACACAGCGTAGTGACAACCATAAAATCATTATAGGTCTGAGCGTTTATTACAACAGCGTAAGCTGTGGATAATTGGGAGGGCACTCTGCAAACTCACTGCTGGGAAATGATTCCTGATACTTAGCCAAAAAACTTTATTAATCATCATCTTAGGTCTCCTAGTTACCTTTGTCAGACCACCCCTCGTGTTCTCTCCTTTTCATCAATGCTTGCAGCCTTCAAACACTTGCAGAGTTATCTCCTTGCCACACATCACCGTGCCCAAGGCAGCTGCGAGGACAGGGGAGTCTGTAACCCTGAACATCACAAGGCTGAACTCTGTCAATCACCGTATTTGCATTTGTAATCTTAACAGGAAAAAAACCCAAACCTCAGAACCCCCTTCGGAGCAGCGGGCCTTTAAACTACAAAAGGCTCGAGTCATGGGAAGAATAATGAGATCATATTTTGTTAGCAGAATTTTAATCCTGAAATCAAACAAGATCAGGGACTATTCTGCATGGAGAACACTCGGGGCTCCAGCTTGCTGTCTGCCTTGGCAGAGGGAGTGTGGTAGTGCTCAGTGTGAGGTTTTTCTCCCCAAAGGCCCTTGTCTTCCTCGCATCTTGCACAAGAAATTTAGGGAAGTGGCATGGACCAGTGGAAAAAGAAGAAACCAAACAGGAGGACTCAAGTCAATCCTGGCTGTGCTGTTGACAGGCAGTGGGATTACTTTGCTTGCTCATGGCTGCCTTGGGCTGTGAAGTGCTAAGCTGGCAGTTGAGTTTGGAGCTTTGTGTAGAAAGATGCTTCCCCTACTTGGAGGACTTTTAGTGGAATGAGACCCCCTCATCTGATCAAGAGAGAAGACTGGACTGTTCCAGGTTCTGCTCTTGATGCCCCTGGTGAGACCAGACAAGCTGGGGCACTGCCTAAACTGCCAGTTGAGCTCTTTGGTACTTGGGAAGAGACCAGACCAGTCTCCCACCTACCCCTGCTGCTCCACCCAGCTGTGTCAACTCAGAACATCTCTGCCAAACACTGTGACTCTGCTTTCCCAGAAAAAACCCTCACATTCATCACTGCCTAGTGCTGACAGGCCTTAAAAATCAGGGGACCTGCAGCAAAAGTCTCCCAGTCAGTCCCATCTGATGACAGGCTCGAGTTCCCCTTGACTCCAGGCATGGCTTTGCAATCCCATTTCTCAACTCTAACAATTACATAATGCTGAGGATTTACAATCCCACAGTCACGTTAGCCTTACCAGTCACCAATCTGCGAGATCCCTAAGGCCACCAAATGGACTGAAGCAGAGAGTGAAACATGGAGAAAAGGGTATGAATCTGAAATTCAGAGGATATCTGATACCTTGTAAATAACAAGTCTGATTCTATGAAACCATGGGCTGACATCATGTTATATATCAAGGCCTATTCAGGGCAGGCTGTCTGCTTTGCAACACAAACGTGTGTTGAGAGGGAAGAAAAAAAACCCCAAACCAGCAAGGATGAAAGCAAGAAGAATGAAAACAATTGCAGATACAAAGCACAGAAAATGATTTATAAGTGATCATGCAATTTCTGCTTTGTCAAGACTGATCTTTTCAGGTACTCCTTCTTTGTCTCATGTGTGTATTTCAAACACAGAAAAGGTTTAGCTGGAAGGAAGCCAGTATCCAGCCCCAGGCAATGATTAGTGAATCCATTTGGAGGAGCACATTTATCTTTGACAGACAGGGAGATTTCCAGGAGTCAGATATATTGGCAGCTGTCAGAATGAGAGGCTGGAAATTTACAGCCCGAATCATACTGAGCTCGTCCAAGAGGCACAGAGACACTGCCACAAAACCTGCAGACTCGTGTTTTTCTTGCAGCCAGTTCTGAGGGTTCACAAACGCAGTTTTATTATCCTTTGCTCACTCTGCACATGCATGGTTTATCTCCATACAACACGTGAGTGTTCTAGGTGTTGTGCTCAGTGTGCTAGCAGGGATGGCTGGGGCAGGCACACTACCACAGCGCTGCCCCAAAATTTCCAAGCAAGAATCGCCAGCTCCCTGTGTCCGGTTAACTCGTTCAAAGCTCCCGCAGGCACAGGACTGGAGGCAGCCGTGCACACGGGGATGATGGGTCAGGGCTGTGTTAGAGGCTGGTGAGGATGAGGGCGGTTCCAGGGCGCAGCCCGGCCGTCCCGCAGCTCTGCCCTACCTGAAGCCCTGCGGGCACACGCAGGTGTAGCCATCGACCGCGTCCACGCAGGCGGCTCCGTGCCGGCACTTGTGGCCCACGCAGTCGTCATCATCCACTTCGCAGTGCTTGCCGCTGTAACCCGGCAGGCACTCGCATCTGAAAGGCAGGAACATCCCCGTTAATGGCTCGTTTCAGCACTCACAGCAGCAGCTCGCACAGGCAGCCTGGCACCTGTTGGATTTGGGGTGGGGAGATGTTAGCAATTGTTCCTGGCAGCATCCAGCACAGCTCCTGCCATCAGAAAGGCTCGGGTCCCTCCTGGCTGGCTGCACTGGAGGCTCTGTAATCTGCTGAAACTGAAGTCGAGCAAAGCACCACCATCCTACAGCTTCTCCTCAGCCGAGTCTGTGGAGAAGGGCGATCACCCGACAGACTCACAGCTGTGCTGAAGATGACAATGCCCTCCCTAACCTCACAGACTCAAGGGGCAATATTCTGCAAGGACAGTGCCTCTGATGCCCCAGACTATGATTTTGCTAATGCCTGCACACTGCTGGGTGTCTGAGGTTGGCCCTGTGCAGCTCCATGGAGCACAGGAAGGGTCCGCCTTCCAAAGTGAAACAATCTGCAAACAAGCCATAAACCTCAGCAAATTCAAAGAGAAAGACCAGGTTTTGAGACCACCACCTGCTTTCCACTCATTTGCAAGGCAAAATGCTGCTGCAGCAGTGGAAAGTTGTCTTTGCAGCCTGTCCTCTGCCGTGGTGACACTGCCTGCTGCTGGGGGGTGACACCGTTTGTAGGAGCACAGTGGGATGTACCCAAACCTGCAGACACTGCCCGTTGGTTTTGTTTTATACAATTCTCAAGTTTGCTGTACGAAGGCTGCATCAGCATTTCTATTTATAAGTCTTGCAGAAGTTTATAACCTGACAATAGAAAATGCATCCCAAAGTCTTTGACTTGGATCAGATCTTCTGGGATTGCTGAGTAGCCTTTTTTTAAATCTATACTGTAGACAATGTTTAGTCATGAACACTTCAGTCCATAAAACACATTTTACTCCTCCCAGCTGGATGTTGTTGCACATCTGGAAAACAAAAGGCATACCACTTCAACCAAATCAAGGGAAGAGCTACAGTTAACTTGAGCAATAAAAGAGAGGTCTGTGCTCTTGCTAGAGCCTGTGGTTGGACCCAATGTGCTTGTCACCGAGAGCTGGAAGAGGAGAGACATTATAAAGTTGAGGATGTGGCATCAGGAGAGAGACTACTGCTCCATCAATCTATTCAGCTGGCCTGCTCCTCCTCCTCCCTGCCAGCAGCCTGCTGGGGTAAACGCAGGAGGAGGCACCCTGTGGAAAACCTCTTCAGAGGAGCTGGACACACGGGAGTGAAGTGATGAGGAAAAAACATTTCCACTTTCCAGGCAGCAGTCGTGGTGCTGACTGTTGTTCCGAGTGACAGCACGTGGCTCCTGGCTGCTCCCCAGGGCAAGGCAGTGAGCTGGGTGACACTCTGCAGGCTGCAGCAGGGTCCTGTGAGTGCCAGTGGCCTGGGAGTGGCTGCCAAGGTGCCAGCAGCCACCAGCTCAGGCACAGAGGATGTGAGCTCCAGTCTCTGTTTCAGAGCGTGGCTCATGACTGGCTAAACCAGGAGGAAATAGGGCAAAACCTGTTCACCTGGGCAGGGTTAGGTGCATGCAGACAATCCACCTGCCCTGCAGGACAGCCCCCATCACGAGCCTCTGCAGCCACAGGAGGGTCGATGTCTCAGCTCTGCACGTGTGAATTGCTTTTTTTTACACCTTGGTGGCTCAGGGAATACTGTGATTAACATAATGGAGATGACAAAGCAGAGCAAAGAGCAAAAAGCAAAAAGTGTTCCTGCCCCAAACCCCAAGAAATGGGCAATGTTTGCTGGCAGCATCGCAGACACACCTGCAAGGAAACAGTGTCAATCAAAAGACTTTGTGAGGGGAATTGGCAGCATTTAATCCTGTTGTTTTTTATTGATCCCTGCAGTCCTAATATAAAGTGATGTAATAATGAACAATGTGCAGTTCCTTATTCAGGACTGCCATGCATCAATTTTATGATGTGTATTGGCTATCTCAGTAATGACAGAACCACCACTTTTCTCTGCAGGGCTGCATTAAATCAGCATTTTAAGCTGTCAGGTAATAATTCCAAGCTTTAGAATAATAAAGTATATTTATATCATGCTCCAACATCAATACAGTGAATGGAAAAACATGCTCCTTTCTTGAAGTTATTTTTTTGGAAGTAATTTCATTGTGTTAAAGGCTGTTTTTTTGTTTTGTTTTCTGGCATACAGAAAGCTACTCTTCCTCTATATAGTAACAGCAGACTAAAGATGTGGAGGCTGGAAGGGAGGAAAGCCACCTGCAAATTTAACTCTGAAAGCAAAGAGCTCTGTGCAGCCAAAGACACACTGGGACAGTCCCGTTTGCTTCCAAGCCTGGCTTCAGAAGCATGGAATTCCCTTTGGGTCAGTCTTCTCTGAGCTATTAGTGTGTCACATCTAGACTGAAGCTACCAAAAAATGCCTGCCTGAAGTCTAGGAGGTGAGACATTCAGTCCCATGAGCTCTTTATCCCGACTCCTCCTGGAAACTCAGGGTCTGTCCCACCAGGGAATGATGGCATGGTAACTCCATCCTCATCCCACAATCTCAGTGCCAGCAAGGGCCTGAGTGTCAGTCAGTAAAAGTCTGATGTAGTAAAGAAGGTGGCAAAGAAACCTTCATGTCCAGATCCTGGTAATTTACACGATTAGATAGTTATCTCATTTCCCAGTGACCATCTGACACCACTACAGTTGAAATCTTGTTTTCTCTTACAGCCTTGCAGTGATGGCAACATTCCCAGTATCACAGAGAGCCTAAAAACATGTCCAGTGGTATTTAAGTTGTTGGCCTATCTGAGGGGATTTGCATCTGCATGCACTCAATGTCTGTTGTATTAAAGCCGTGAATCATGGCTTCTATTGCAGGGCCAGGATGGAATTTCCCTCCCCAGGTCAATAAATAACTTGGCTTCCTATTTTTTTTCCTGTCTTTGTCATCTTTTCTTCCCTCTGCAGAGCTGGAGGCTGACTAGAGCTGGGGGCAGGACAGACAGACTGACTGGTGTGTCCTGCTCACATGCCCAGGGCACAAACAGCTCAGGGCCAAGCCTGACTCCTGCCATTAACACTCCCAGCCTCTGGAAGCAGACAGAGGACAGACAGGAGCCTGACTCCTCCTGCAGGCAGCATTACCTGCCCCATCAGGAGATCAGGCTCCTCAGGGGATCAGCTACAGCACAGGAGCAGAAGCTGCTGTTTTCAGTGAGCCCCAGCAGCACCCACACATCGCTGCACAACTGCTGAGGGCTCATGTCTGAATGCTCTGGTGCCACTAAAGCATGAAAGAAATAGCAATGCTTGGACACCTCTACATTCAAGGCTCCTTCACCTCTCAAGTCTGGCTGCTAGAAAGCAAAATGGGACAGAAGGAGTAAAGAAATCATGGATTTTTCTGTAGCATTCTATGAATGGTGGGAAGAATAACACAACAAACAGTAGTAGAAAAATACTTAAAAGCAGTTATTTAGGCTCCCCTCAAGGGTTAGTGGCCCTACTGTGACGAACACTTTTCTAGCAAGCATGTGAGAAAAAGTATCTTATTTACTCAAATTGTTTGGGTGGCAGGTATGACAATGCTTCCAGCAAGGGGAAAACTATTCAGGGCCACAGCTGTCTCCATCCCTTTGTGCTCTAACAGAAGGCAATTTGAGTTACAAGCCTTCATCTCAAAACATGGTGTAGCTGCTGAATTAATCAAAGGTACTGGATTAACCAAATGATGGATTAACTGGGAATGAAACCTGGAAAGAACATCAGGGACTATTTATGCACTGGCACACACTCCTTATCCAGTCCCCACACATCAGTTCAGGAACCATCCTAATCATTTAATAGCTTCATCTTCCTCAAGATTTGGAAACATTTCTGTCTGGAGGCTTTTCACCCAAAAGAAAAGCTTGTGTTGTACTGCCAGACTGTCTAGCACAGAGTCAGCTGCCCTCGAGATAGCCACCTTCTCTAAAACTTTGGTTCACTTCCTTTTAACTCCCCTGAAATGTCCTGTGTGTCAGTATACACTGTTCTGACATGCTGGTTGCTTCACAAGACACAATCTGACCCCAACTCGAGTTACCAGGAAGAACGAAGGCTGCTACCTTCCCTCTCCTGGCTGTGCTGGACAGAACCCCGGGAGGGAATCAGTGAGCACCCAGGGCTGCACTGTGGCTGTGAGAACAGCCTTAGGGAAGGTGCAGGGAGCAGCTCACTCTGCACTGAACTCTCTTGGATTTGTCTCCAGAGATCTTTTCCTGACAAGCTTTTCACAGAATTTGACTTTTCAATTGACTGCCTCTATTTGCTAAATTGCTCTGGAAGCCCCTCTCCAGACAAGTGATGAACGCTGCCACTGAGCACCTCTCTCAACTCCCCGAGCCCAAAGCTCCAGGTGCTTTGCTGCCACCCAAAACACGAGGCTTTATTTCGCCCTGTGAAACAGTCAGTGTCATTCCCAATGGGGAAATGCAAACACAGACTTCACCAAACCCCAAATGAGCCAAGCAAAGCCAATGGAAAAGGCAGCTCCTGAGCTGGAGCCATCCAGCTCTGGATCTGTTAAGGCTCCTGTTACACTTGAATTTATAAGTGCCCTAAGGAACACATAAGGAAACTCTCCTTGGTTTGTGATGTAGGATAAGGTGCTTTGCAGTGACTGTTCCATAAATTCTCCTATTGCCATGCTCTGTTCCAGAATAAATCCTCTGCTCTGAGGGTACATCCATTATTTTCAAGTAAACCACAGAAAGCTAGAAAAGTAGTTATGGATGCATTAAAGTTAAAATGTGGCACGGACTGAAGTGTATATAGTCTTGCATGATTTGTGTTAGTTTTGGTGATTTTTGCTCCACACTCATTGCCAGTACAACCCCAGTCAAGCCAATGGATGGATGTGCCCAGTGTGTAGAGACCAACACACACACACTCTTACCTGGTTCCTTTGTCCAGGGGAACACATTTGGACTCGTGTTGGCAGGGATTTAGATCAGGAACACAGTGGTTAATCACCTCATCACACAGCTCACCTGGGGCAAAGGAAAAGCAAAAAAGCTGCAACACAACTTGAACAATCCTGAACACCCGTGATGTCCAGGGATGGCCAATCTCCCTAAGTGGAGACAGCTCAGTAGTTCAGCAGGAAGTGACAAAATTGCTTGTTGAGGGCACATGAGACTTCATTAAATCGGCTCCTTTGACCTACAGTGACCACACTGTTTCTATCACACGGATTTGAAAGGCTGGTATAAAAAGCACTGACGTATAAACTCCACTTGGAGACAGACAAGGGATCAAATGGGCAGCTCCTGACCCAGAACCTCTTATTTCAAAGCGGGAAAGTGACACAAAAGTGAAGTTGCTCATTAGACCGTAACATTTTCACACGGGCACATATTTCAGCCACGGTTAATATGCTGCCAAAGAAGCTGATTGGACATTGTTCTGGGAAAGAACAACAACCCACAAACCCTCCCCCCAAAACCTCTGCGACTCTCCATAATAGGAACCAGCTTTAGGACTGCATGCAATTATAAAACATTCACTATTTATAAGAGAAGTACTAGCTCTATTGTGCTCACAGGAGATGATGTGTTTTCAGAAAAAAATCCATCTCATGTAAGCCCAGCTCAGCTGTTTCTAGGTACGGTGTATAACATGCCACAAACCTCCCTGGATTTGTATAAATTTTAATAATTAATAGCTGTAGAATGTTCAAACCCTGATAGTTTATTTAAATACAATCCTTCTCTGAGTCCTAAATTATTAGGTCACACTTCAGTACCCCAGGATTTGAGATCCAGCCAAAGATCACAGAAATTGTTCCCTTCCCCAGAATCAAACAGAAACCTACCCCACACCTCCCAAAGTCTTGTAGGAAAAGCAAAGGTCAGGTAATCCCAACATGGAGCCCCCCAAAAGCTCCAGTCCCAAAGTCCCCCGTGCAGCTCTACCAGAGGAGCACATCTGCAGGGTTTCAAGGTTGTACATATTTTCTGTGCCTATACACGGTACACGCCATCACATAAGCAACAGGCCATGGGAATGGTGGGCAAAAAGGGCAATGTGGCAGGCACTGGTGGGCTGGCATTGCTCTGGAAGGTTTTCATGGAGCTGCAGCTCCACCTGTCTTGGGAGGAATGCCATTTTCAAAACTCCTTCCATTTCTCTACACTCTAGTGGTTACAGAGAAACACTTGAAAACGCAAGCCCAGCAAACCACAAAGATCAAAATTCAGATGGAAAATGCAAATCAGAACCATCCATATTTTAGCAGTTCTGTGATCTGGCGGGCTGGCCGAGAGCACAGTTTTGAGGATGACTCTGGTGCTGACAGGTGTGGGTTGTTAACTCCCCCAGGTGCTAATGCTCTGTCAGGTTATTCCTCCCACGTGTCCAGCCTCCCTCCAGTACAAGATACACAGCTCTTGATACAACTCTCCTTATTAAAATGGAAGTATGTGTTTGCCAAAATTACTCAATTGTTTTTGCTTGTTTCAAACACGGAACGTGTCCTAGATCTACTTTTGAGAGCTGTCGAGTGTAAATGAGAGCAGGAACACAGTCCATGGGAGGGGCACTGCCAGCACGAAGCCCATCCTCATGGGCCATACACACCCTCTGACCCCGTGGTGGGCTGGGTTTGGCAGCACCAGGGGAGTCTGGCACGGCAACCTGCAGTTTAATGCTCACAGCATCAGCTGTAAGACAAGCAGCTCCATCGAGAGCCAAGGAATCCCAGGAAGTCACCACTGTTCAACGCTACCAAGTCTTTTTACAGCCCTGTGCAAATGTAATGAACGTATCCAGCTCAGGAAGGGGGTGTGCTAAAGGAACTGAACACTGCAGATCCATGGGAGCCAGGGGGCAGATCATTCACCGGGCTTGAGGTTTGCCACCGTACCTTGTTGCTCCTCAAAAGCAATGAGAGATACTCGGTTCTCACAACTATGAACACTGGGGATAGCTATTGACACATTCTGAGGTGGCAGAACTGGGACAGGTCTGTTTACTGCAATCTCCAAATCCACAGCCCACCGAGCCTCCCAAAAACTCACAAAGGCTTCCCTCAGCCTTTGGGCAGACCTGAACGTGAGCAGGTCAGACCTTGTATGATGCTTGGAGAACGGCCAGTTTGTCATCTTGATATTCCCCACGTCCCACGTGGGCTACAGATCTTATGATGAAAATAAACATCAAAAAAATTAATTGGCTGGTGACATTAAAAGAGCTCAAATGAGCTAAAGCTGGAAATATTTTTGGAAGACCATTTAATAACCTAAGAGAGTGTGGATAGATGCCTTCAACTATCCTTTCACTAAAAATGGTCAATACATACTTCTGAGGTTTCTATTTTTTCTTTTGTTTTGTTTTGAAGAAAAGGAAACAGGCTTTAAAAAAATATGAACAGTATCAAAACTCTCAAAGGAAATCATAATTCTTCTTAAAGTATTCTTCTGAACAGTCTTGACAAGTGCTTAGAGATCCAGTAAAAATCTCCCTAAATGTCAAATATTATGACTCACTGTGTCATTCTGAAGACACCACTATCAAAATGTAGGAGAATTCTAGGCTAGGTACCAAACACAGCATCCAAAAAAATGATATTTTTCATGCAAAACTTGGAACATTTAAGGATCCTTCCTGTTATTTTTCCCATCTATCACTCATTAGGCAGCTCACTTGGGAACGCCTTGCAACCAGAGCAGCCTCATCCCAGGAAGAAAATACCTCTTGGTCATTATTTCAGGCTCCACCAATGTTCAGTAGATGCTGCAGAAAGCATGCCAGGGAAATAAAACACTTTTTGAAAAGCAAAACCCAAGGCACCAGCTACACAATGTCTTTCTCATATTTTATTCACTCAGAAAATATCTGGGCCAAAAAATCTGCCCTCAGACCTGAGAGCACAATATTCATTGGTTGCTTTAATGTCAGTATCAGAGGAAAAATGTGATCCTCTTTTTTTTTTTGGAGTGACACAGGGCTGCTTCTCTGTGCAGCAATTGAATGTCTAGTCCAAATTTCTCACTGGATAGTTATGTGAACCTAAAAACAAACCGGACATTCATCTTAGGCCAACTCTTAGCAGCACTGATTCTCTTTGTGGAGGATATTTGATCACGCTAAAACAAGAGAAAACTTCAGTGAAATGCTTTCCCAAGTGTAGAAAACCATCCAACCTCCCCATTTTCTTCTCTCCTACATGTTCTCAAATCACAGCTCCAGTTTGGGTACACGCAGGTTTCTGAAGCGCTTCTACAAAACGGACAGGAAATCCACAGCTGCATTTCTTTTCTAATCAGTTAACTCTTAATCCCAAATAACGCTTTTTGTTCCATCAAGGCACACTTATTCTCTGTTAGCAAAGCTGAAGAGAATAGGTAACATGCAAGCAGACATTGGACAGGTGAAGGGAGCCGTCTGATCTACCACAAAACATTGCAGTTTTCAGATTAGAACCAAGTCATAATGACAGGTGGAATCCTAACAGGTGGACCTCCCTTTGCTGCTGACTCATGCAAAAAAAGAAAAAAACAGAAAGGAAAAAAAAGAGAGAGAGAAAAAAGTCCCCAAACAATAGCCAAGGTATTCTGCTCCTTCAAAACTCCCTCCCTTGTCCCCTTCACTGGCATTGTCCATTGTCTTAAAAAAACACAGCCTTTTTTTTTTTTTTTTTGCCTCATGCAACGTTTTCCTGGTCTTATTTTTCAACGGAATCACGAATTTCATGGGGCTTTCCACAGGGCTCACTGCTTATGAAGAGCTGCCAAGAAACATGCTTAGGCTTTTCTGTAGCCTTCCCCACGTCTCAGAGCGAAGCCAAAACAACAATAGGGCAATAAAGATGACTTTTACACACAGTTTAATAATCATCTATCTTTCTTCCGTTCTGTGCTGTCATGAGAGCTATTTATTTCATGCCCCATTAGACTTTTAAAACCAGGATCCAAGCTACACTATTCCTCCCTAATCAGTAGAAGAGAAGCTGGATGCAATAAAAGTATTTTACTTATTTATCTGTGAGTGAAACTGCAGTTCTGAAAAGACAGTGTAGAGCACCAATTTGCAACCAACGAGTTCAACGATTTTTCTTTTGTTCCATGTGTCAGTTGGGTGATACTTTATTGTAATATACTGACAAAACAACATAGAAAATATCCCCATCCTTAATTCTAGAGGAGCTTTAGTAGGGCCTGGAAGACTGGCAGTAAATATGCTGTTGAGAATTTTGCAGTATTACTCGAGAAAAGGAACGTGCTTATGGTGAAGAAAGGATGGAGAAAGCCTGGCCTGTATCCACAGAGGAAACTCTTCCAGGCTGCACAGGGTGAGTGGTTAAATAGTGTGTTGCAACATTCTGAGCTCTGCCAGGTAAGTCCGAATGGAACTCGTCTCCTTGCTGCTAATAAAAAACACTGTGCTGTTTTTCTCATAGGAGATTACTCATTTTTATATCTAATAACTTGTATCGGAAGAAATGTCTTCTGTGTTTTGTTTTCCCCTTCTCTCTTTTCAGTCATTACAAAGAAGTCAGTGCCAACTGGAAGTTTCAGAACACTGAACCTAAAAATGGTTGGGTGGAACAGACATGGTGTTCCTCCAAGGAAGTAATTCTGTAAGGAATGTTGCTGATGTTTGATGAAAATGATTTGAGGCTCATCTAAGAAAATAAAAAAATGAATTTTTTACTTCCAAACTATTTCAACTTGCAATGAACGAATGAGAAACTCTGTGAAAATCCTTCAGCAGCAAATGCTACTGCGTTAGATACAAAAACATAGAAGAAATTACCTGAAATGCACTGTAACAGTGTGAATTCTGCATGATTACTGAAGTTTGCTCTTGCCTGCAAACACTGCTCACAATATTTAGCAGGCAAAGAGTTACTTTATGCTTTTTATCCTGTCTTGATTGTTACAAACTCCCAAGTTTTCACTTACCAGGTTTTAACCTGTTAAGTGGGAGCCCTTGAGTTCGATTCCACCCTGGGATTCCCACAGTGGCTTGATTTTCAGATTCAAGGAGCAATTCTCTCTAACCTTAAGGTTAAACAAAGGGAGAATGGGTAAAGCCAGATCTGGGTAGGGAAGTAACAATCCTTTCACTGTTCCAGAATCTTGAAGAAGGAATGTGTTCTATGCACTGCTGAAGTACGAAAACCCATATTCAACATCCCAAATGCCACACAATACAGTGTGTGAAACACTAACTGAACCAGACAATTTCCAGTGCCCCTACAAGGTGGTGACCTGCCTAAAGCATTATTCCTCAGAACCACTGTGTCGGGAAAAGATTCTCATTTTGCTGGACACCCTACATTTTTTGAGCTGTATTTATTTATATGGATGTCTTCCGATTTGTCTGGAATTTGTTAGGGATCAATTCAGTTATCCACACAATCCAGTGCAGCCAGTCACACCTGAGATGCCACACCTCATCTGAGATGTCCTTCCTGGGCTGGCAGAGAGGAGACTGGACACGCTGTGGATTCCTGCTGGCCTGAGTAGGGGCTGGAGAATGGGGGCTGGAGCCTGCTAAAAGTGCTTTGTCTGCTCCACTCCTTCCTCCTCACCCTGTTCCCTGCTCCAGAACTCCCATGGGATACAGTCCTTCATGGACTCCTCCCATGGGCCCTTCCCTCAGGCTGCAGCTCTCCAAGAGCTGCCCCAGCGTGGGTCCCTTCCACGGCACTCAGTTCCTCAGGAGCAGCCTGATTTCCTTGTTTCCCACTGTGTTTCTGGACAGGCTGGATTTAATGACTCGTCCATCCCATCTGAGGATGAATTCACTCCGCTCACCCTAAAGGACAGCAGTAGCTGACATTCCATTTTCTTCCAGACATGCTGTGTCCTGAGGAACAAGGAGGAATTCTCTGGTATACCTTATTTCACAAACAGGACACTTTACATTTTACAGATGGGGATTTGGCCAGAGGAGGTCCTGGAGCTGAGCACTCCAGCAGAGCAGGACACCCACACTGAGGCTGCAGACAGGCTGCAGCACTGCCAGCTGCTGTGCTATTTCCTCCCAGTACCATCAGATAAGAGTCCAATCTGATAGCAATGACATGTGGTTCTCTCTTCATGAAACAGGGCTGGAAATGGGCTTAGGCTCTTGAACAAAGTCCAAAGCTTTCAGGTCTTCCAGCACTTCTCATTCCTAGTTACACAACTGGGAATTGTGGGTGCCTTGTTGTGTTTCACGCACAAGGCAAGTACACATCTGCCAAGTAACTAAAACTGAAAAACTTCTATGTAAGGCAGAACTCCTTCAAATAAAAGGAAGAAAACACACTAAACCCTGACCACAATCTTCTCTTTCTTGAGGAAATTACGGCTGAAGTTCCAGCATTTAAAAGAAGTTGATAGTTAAGTACTCGTTTAAGCCTTCAGCATTTATCAGGCAGTCCAGATCCCTGTGGAGCCACAAGGCTGAACCACGCTACCTCAAACCTCCTTGATCCTGGAGAAAAACTCGGGGGGAAAAGGCAGCTTCAGTGCCACGATCCACCTCAGCCTGTCCAGGGCTAACTGGTGCCTGGCTCAGGGACGGTGTCACATCGGTGTGACATCGGTGTGACATCGGTGTGACACTGGTGTCACACTGGTGAGCAATGGGAGGGCTCCAGCACAGAGACAGCCACAAGCCCCACACAGCTGCTTTCCCTGGGGCTGCCTGGCTGCACTGGGGGCTTGGCTTTGGCCAGACAGGGTTCCCACAGTGGGACACTCCAGGAACAGGGCCCATAATCACTAACAGGGACTTGGGCTCTAAAAGCAGCAGAGCTGCAAAACTCTCGGATACCATCTACCACAGGACACCACAAGGTCCCCTAAGGTAAAAGAGATCTCAGCCTTTTCTTCCAAACACATCAAACCAGAAATAGTTCATAGCTTTATTTTATTATTATTTATCTTGAGAGAGATTTTTTTTTTCCAGTGATACAAACTGCTTGCAGCTTTTTCCCAGGGAAGCAAACTATTTTAAAACACTTGCTCCCGCCCTCTCTCTGCCATGGGTTACTGTGTATTTTAGTGAAGACCTATTTTCAGTAGTGGAAGCCACTAATTATTTTTTCTTAGGTTTCAGAACAAAGAGGTGTGGGTATTGTTGAGGCTTTTTAGGATCCTTGGCAAACAGGAATATATTTCCTGGTTGGTTTTTTTTTGGTGTGTTATGTGCTACATATTTCTGCTTCTGCTAAAATCAGACAGGAGAAGGAAAAGTCACAGCAAACAGCAAAACCAAATAAACTAGCAGGCAAAGCACAAAATGAATGCACAAAATGAAGCACCCAGGACATGTTTGGTGCAGCCCATTTGTTCCTTTATATAATGTTTGCACCCCTCCTCACTGGAGGCACAGAGGGCAGTGAGGCTGAGGACAGGATCTCTTTGGAAGGATGAGATTCCGTGTTTGAATCTAGGACTGTGAGAAGAGTGATGGTCTGAAGGAGGTCTGTAACACAGTGATCAGGAAAAAGGAATGGAAGGGAAAAGCTCTCTGAATTTTGCCCTACATTCCTACACCACAAAGCTGAAGGGAAAACGCAGTGTTTGTATCAATAGCTGGAGACCAGCCACGCTAAAGCCAAACAGGCAGAGATGAGGAAAATACAAAAAGGACAAGAACCAGGGTGGTTGATCTAATTAATATCTTTCTCTTCTGGTGTCCCTACGTATTTTTCTTTTTGAAGGGGAGGAGAGCCTACAAAACTGTAAGGAGGAGCTGTAAACCACCAAAGGCCCAAGCAGGTTGTAAACCAGCCCCAGAGTGCTCAGAGCTGGCTGGATTTGGGTGCATGATTGTCCTGGAGGAATGACATGTTTATCATTTAGCTTCAGGATTAAAATAACCCGTTGGGCAGAGGAAAAACAAGACATCAGCTGACAATTAAAGCCATGAGGATTCTGCTGCACAGCATGAGTGTTGATTTGGTTATTTAAATACAGGCAACAAATATTGAAAATATTGACTTTAACTATGGTGAGGAAACCTGGTAATGGTGGATATGGCTTTAAAGCTTTTTTATGGCATTCAGCTGTCTGCCTCCACTCCTCTCAGTTTTGTCTTTAACTCGCATTTACTACTTCATGGAATCCATTTGTAATTCCACATTGTTTTAAAGTTAATAGATGGAAAAGAACTAGGAAGGAGGTTATTGTGTGAGTGTGGGCTGCTTTTTGGTGTGGGTTTTTTTTCTTTTTTTAAATGAAAGTGAAATGGGGCTGGAGTGTGGGAAATTCCTTCCTCAGCAGTCACTTAACAAATTGGCCATTTTTCATCTACTCTGAGCTGGGGGAAAGACTGTCAAAGAATTTTAAAAGAAAACACGGCAAAATCTTATTAATTGAAGAAAGATTTTTGGCCTTCATTTTTCCAACCAGTGAAAGCAAAATCCATGCATCATAATTTGGGATATTGTTCCCTAAAAAGGCTATAACAAGTAAAACCAGGCAGACAGCAGATAGAGCAGGAAAACACTAAGGTATGGAAAAAACCAAAGCCTGGATGCTGTGACTCTGTCAATAGTCAAAATTTTCAACACATTCATTTTTAATTTGTATTTCATTTAGGAACATAAGATTTACTATCATGATTTAACCATTACTCAACTAAGCCAAGGGGGACCCTATTTCTTATAGAACAACACACATGCAAGCTCTTGGATCTTCTTCCTCCCTGCATTCAGACTATTTCTTGTATTACAGCATACATTTGTTCTATAAATGCAGAGTTTACTGAAATATCACTGCAGTGTTACCCGCATTGTGGCATCCAAGAGCCCGGGAGTGATGAGGGATTCAGGCTCAGGGGAGAAAAGCAGGAATCTGCAATAACAGCTGGGCACCTCAGGTTACTGCAAACATCCCAGGCTATCAGTGCAGAAACAGCTCCAATGCAAGACACACCCCTCTTGAATGTGGGGGTTAACTACAGCTGAGAAATCCATTTGTACCTAGAACCAACGACTCTTGCATAATTACACTGATAAAAATGGAAGGTATGGATTCATTCAGCCGCCAAGCCCAGCCAGTGAACTTTTTAAAGAAATCTGTGTTTTCCATACAAGCGTTGGTGAAAAACAAAACAGAACAAACCAAAAGCTTGCTCTGTCTGTCTGTCTACTACTTGTTAACAACAGAACTAAGGACAATATTTGGGTACAACATGAAGAGATATCACCAGCATTTTCCATCCTGCTAGATACAGCCTGGCTCTGGATGTTTTTGTGCATTTTCAGGCATTGAGAGCTCACTGTCCCCCAGACCACTTCACAGGAAAACTGCTCCCCTGGACAGTACCCCTGCTCCACTCTTTGCTCATCCACATGTAGATCAAATCCATACACTTGGCAATGCTGGAGCACACACAGTTTGATAACACAACATTTAGCACAGTCAGCACCAGAGAGGGGCAGGTACCTCAGTTCTGAGCACAGGAATAAGCATTCCTGACCCCTGGAGTGAGCTGCTTTCTCTCTGAACCCTTGGCCTTTGCTGTTCTGAGCATACACTCTGCAATACTAAATTCATCTGCACCTACTTTTTTTTTTTCTTTAGGTTTTGTTGTTGTTGTTTGTTTTTTCTTTTTAATAGATACTGCCATAGTAGTTTCAGATATTCCTTCAGTACAAAAAGGTTTATCCAAAGAGAATATACATACAGATGGCCTGGATGTCACAGGAGACTTCAGTCAGACTCTTTGGTCAGCAAATGCCTCTCTCCCCAGGTCAGACGCACAAACCATTTCAAGGTGTGTTTCCATGACTTACCTCTGTGCTTCCATGGCATTTCCACCACTGCTGTTCAGTCAACTGAGCAACTTCACATGATGCCCCATTTCTTGTGTTTGGATTCAACCCGTAAGGACCCCCAAAACCATTTCTCAGGTTTGCTTGGCTGATGGCTGCAATTCTTCCAGCCATTTTACGCTGCTCCCTGCCCTGCTCTGAGGCCAGGGGTAGCTCTGAGGGACATTTCAGCCCAGCCAGCTGCACTGCAGTCAGTCCTTCCAGGTGACTGACCACGTTTGATGAAAGATCCCCCTCCCAAATGGAGGTAAAGCAGGTTAAGGCAATTCTGGTATCACAGTTCACTAAACTCTTCCTATTTTAAGCAACACGAACTATTATAACCCTTCAGATTCTAATTTAAGCAACACCCCTATTTTTGCAACCTTTTTCACTTACGATTCATATTTTCCGTAATTATTTCCTTCTTTTCTTCAAAAATGCATTTCTTTTTTTTTACTGTAATCAAGCTTATTGCCTGCACTATGATAGCACATGCTTATTTTGTGGTGGTGCATACCCACACGGCAACACTGAGGTCAGGTATTTGACAAATTCCTGCTAATCAGCATAGGCACAGCACAGACAACATTCAGGGCAAAATAACCCCAAAGCCAAAAATCAACAAAACCAAACCTGCTGGAAGTTGATTAAAAATATTTCAAAACTGACTCTAAAGTATCACATGAGTTCTCTGGCCCTTACCCAGATGGCCATTTGAGAAGAAATCCCAATCTAGTTCTTTCCTACCTTTATTGTCTGGAAAAAAAAAAAATCTGCAATAATCCTGTAGAAAGGAAAGTGCATTTGCATATATGCTGGATTCAGTTCCTTACTGGAAATGTCTTTTCTTGGCTGGGCAAATCCATTTCCTGCTGTAAATGTAAAGACTCTGCCTCCTTGCATTGAGTTCTGCTAGAAACCACCCAAGAGTAGCTGACATAAATAGTGCACAAGTAAGCACAATGGGCTCAACATCCTACAAGCAAAACTCTTTACTCTGCTAAGCTGATTTTTTTTAGGTTTTGGCAGAAATATCATTTTAGAGACCCAATAAATGTACATTCGACTCGTAAGGCTTTTCTCAGCTGAAGATTTACATGGGCCTCCTTTGTATCAGCCACAAAAGTATTTTAAGAGTTTGGAAATTCTAGAAGCTTTCCTCCTGCCTTACTCAGCCACTCAAGCTTGATCCTCATTAAATCCCCTGACATGTAATATATTCCAGTGTACAAGCAGCCCTTCATTGCTTCTCCACGCTCAGGAGGTAATAACCCCATTTCAAAGGCTGCAGCAGGAACCCTTGCAGGTGTTTCCTTACCCTCCATGCTGAGCCAGGAGGGCTGGGCTAACACCGTGTGAATGAGCCCACGGAATGCTCCAGAATGGCTTGAGGAAAACCATTTTTAGACTCGGCTCAGGAGAGTCTCTGCTCTTGCAGAAGGCTTAGGAAGGGATTGATTTGCAATGCAGGATGGGTACTGGAGACACTGATCCCATTCCTAACTCCATCCCTAACCCCTGTGACCCAGCCCTGACCCTGCTCCCTGACCTGGGTCATGCTGAAGACAACACCTGAGCCTGCAGTCTCTTACACAACCCTCACTTCCCTGCTTGTGGAATGGAGATCAGGAATTTAAACAGCACATCGTCAGGCTCACTGTATTTAACACATGCAGACCTCTGAGATCTCAGGTGAAAGCCATGCCCCCAAAGCCAAGGTTTTCCAAGATTCAGGACAGGTGTAGATCAGGCTCAGCTCAGTAATCAGAATGTGCACGCTGAAGTAGAGACTTCTGTGATCCCTTAAGTACTGTTTTTTAATGTATTTTACAATGAGGCATCAGTATTTTGACTCAGGAAAGTGGCCATGCTTGTGAGCACATATATTGCAACATTAGTAGAATTAACATTTTTCCAGGAAGAGACTCAGATTGTTTAAAAGGGGAGTAGATTTTTAGTTAATTATATGCTCATGCACAAAGTAAACATGAATCTGGACCCTTCCCTTCAGGCATTTCTCATGGGTTCCTGTTCTCTGGTTGTGGCCCTTTCTTACCTGTGTAATTAGGAGGGCAGAGACACACGTAGTTGTTGATCCCATCCACACACGTCGAGTTATTCTCACAGTCATTATCTTCACAGTCATCTGGGTTTATTTCACACCTCTCCCCCTCATACCCAAGAAGACAAGAACAGCTTTGGAGAAAGAAAAAAAAAAAAAAAGTTAGTGTGGATCTAAAGGGACAGGAGGTTTGAGGTATAAAACTGAAATTAAAACATATAAAAGTCAGTTGCAGCCGAATTCACTGCTGCTGTGTGGCATAGAGCAGTTTAACCCCATGTGTTTGGTGAAGGATGCAGTCTGATGGTTCCTGGGGTCATGTAATTATTTACATGAGACAAAAATCATCCTCAGGAGCCAGCCTCTGCCATGCTCCCTTTGCTTGCTTTATTGATAACTCTGGCCCTTAGCTGAAGTAAGCAACTCCAGGGCAGCAGAGTAAACATCCATCACAATATTCAAATCCTTGGCTCCCCTGTTAATGTTTTTGTGAGAATGTGGACATTTGCCTGCTGAGGACTGCACAATCACAGGACAACTTGGCAGCTCTTGGATACCTCGGCCTCTTCAAAGAACAGCAGCTTGAGTTGAGTTTACAGACACGAGCGTTTTCTTCTCATTACTACTTTGTCACTTGTCCAAACAAGAAATGTTTGGGAATGATTGCTTTTACAAGTGCTGTAAGATTTCAGTACATCTGCAGCTCCTCCAACATCTATTTGGAGACGGGCTGATGATGCCCAGATAATTCAACTAAAACACAGACCATGGCAGAGCTAGTAATGGCTCTGTGAGGATGTGGACACTAGTGAAGAATAATTGCACTAGACGTTTTATCTCACAAGAGCGTGATGTATGGTCCCTAGAGGGAGTGTAGCAAACTAAATGGCTGAAGAATGGCTTGACTTTTTTTCAATCTCCATTTCCTCTCTAGATCTAGAAGCTACAGTTACGAACAGAACCTTTATATTTTAAACTATCTGTAAGTGATGAAGGGGTGGAGGCCAGAGTTTCCTAAAAGAGAGTCTAAAAACATGAGTTAAGTGCTCCAGTGATATCAGGGACTTCTGAGAAGCCAGCAGTGATATTTGAAGTGTCAGTTTTGAAGTGCCAGCGTTGCTGTTCAGTAGGCACAGAAAGGGTTGTTTGGAGTCCCAGTCCAAACTCCCCTGTTCATTTCCTTACTTATGCAGGCCCTGGTGGCAGAAAAGGAACTGAACAAATAAAAAGCACTACTGATTGCTGAGGACGAAAACCAGAAAGCACCACGGCAGTCACACTAATTGCCATCCACTGCTTTGGGAAACCAGGAGAATTTCCCATGCAGACATTGCTGCAGGGTGCTGTTTCCAGCTCCGACAGAAGCGGACGTGAGGTGTTCTCCTGCTTTATGCAGGTGTCATGGGGTGGAGATGGGGAAAGCCCTGGAGGAAAAGGAGCTCTTCAGAATCTGTGAAGAAAGCTGCAGGACTTTTCCTTCCCTTCCTCCTGTGTGCCACAGCCTGAGCAGAGTGCAGGGACTCCCAAGGGAGGGATGGCACGAAGCTTTGCATCCACCCTCAGGAGTCCCAGGCTGGATCCTGAGCGTTAGGTTAGATTCTTCATGATGTGCAGTCTCAAAAAGGAGTAATAAAGAGGAGAAAAAAGGGGAAGGGAATGTGTTGTGAGCTACCACAACAGTAAGATCTTCCAGAGGGTACAGAACAGGGACACTGGTCACATTCAGAGTCATCCTCATTCTGCAGGGACCATCCACAGGTCATGAGAGTTAGAAAACCTTCACCGTGAACAACCAAAACCAAACTGCTCCAATAAATCCAATTTAGGACACAATAAATCCATAAGGAATATTTTCTTTTCCTGTCTCAAGCTCATTATTGCTAATAAAACATGTCCTCTTGCTGACCCAGAGCCAGAGGATCACAGGAGGCAGAGAGGAAAGAAGAGCTGGCACACCATCTTTTGCGGCAATGCAAGTGTCAGGAAGGGGGTTAAAGACATCTAATTAAATACAGTGATACATTCATCATGTCTTGCTTTTTGATTACAAAACCCCATTTTCAGGAGTTTATAACTCGGTCATAAAAATATGCTCCAGGCTGCAACTTGGAAGACAAGGTCTCAGTTTGGGATCAGAAATTTTTCTCTCCATTTAAAGAAAAGCAACAAGAGTGGCTTTGTGCTGGTGATTTTTTAATGTGAATATAACACCATTTTCCTTCCACAAAAGGATTGGGACAGCTTGGATGTATGCAATTAAAAATGACATTATTAAATACTATCACAGTAATGGTTCACAGTGGAGTTACCATTAGTAACAATTCATTTGGGATTGTTAACATAAATTGCTCAGTATTAGGACACATTCCATACTCAGGGAAATGTCAGAATAATTGATGACATTTGGCTACTGGTCCTTATGTAGTATAGGGAGTCTTTATATTGTTGCTTACATATGATTCTTTATTTTGATTTGCATTCAAATGTGCCAGATATGAGGCCTGAAATTAAAAGATAAAACATACAGCTTGGGACCCGGACTGAACCACATGATGAAAGAACTGCAGTTTGGGACTGTTTGTATGTATTCTCCCAGAAAAAAGCTTAGAAGAAAAATGAAGTCTGCTGAGTGACTGGAAGGTCATCAAACTTGGGCTCCAGCTGACCGAGGGAGAAAATGAATTCCAGAGACAATGATGAGAACTTTGCAGTGACTCAGTAGTGAAACAGTGTGAGACAGCATTTCATGTGCATGTTGCAAACAATGGAGCCATGCAGGAAACAACTGTTTCTTAAGCTGCTGTGTTCTAATAAAGGTCCAAATTCCCTGTTCCTCCTGTTTAGGGATTGGTATTGTGTTTTCCTATAAAGAATTAAATAATATCCCATTATCCTCATGAAATTGCAAGGGAACACAAAGCTCAATGGCAACATTTTGGGGTAAACTTCTGGACCCGAAGCATTTGGTAATTTTTTTTTTTAAGCTGGCAATTTTTGAAGTTTACTATATTAGATTTTTGAAAATAAACTCTAATGAAACAATTTAGCAGCTGTTTATTAAAATAGATATCCATACAGTGTGTCAAGTTTCAAAAAAATTCAGCTTTTAAACAGAGATAGTAAATTCTTTCAGGAATATTACAATTTCATGGAAGAGAAGCCTTTTACATCTAGATCCCAATGGAGTAGCCTGTAAGTCTGGAAGTGCAATGTTTCTCCTTGAACTAGGCAGAATTAACATTAGGCAGTTAATCAGTCCCAGGATTTTACATTTATGAGGGCACTTACAGTTTGTGGAAAACGCTAAAAAAAAAAAACCACAAAACAATCTGGGAAACGGAGGGGGTTTTATATGGAGAAAAGTGAAAATAACCCAGAGCCTTTGTTTCGCAGCACCGCAGGTTATCAGAGATCAGCTCTGCCTGTGGGTAAGTGCAGCAGAGCTGCCAGCTCTGCTCCTGCCAAAGCCTCCCTTCCAGGCCTGCCGAGCCACCACGACACGTCTCACTGGCCATCTCTTCTATCAGGCTCAATAAGTGACTTTTTGGGCAGCCTTTTGTCAAGGCAGACAGATTAGATTGGAACGAGCAATTCGAAGGGAGGAGGAACTTGGTGTCTGCGCTCCTCTGAGCCACACGGTGTCACTTATCTATTCTGCAACACAGAGGCCGCTCCTACTCGAAGGAGGAGAATATGAAAATTACTCAGGATTGAAGAAGTGCAAGGGTAAAAGAGGATGGAGTAACTCCAGCTGAACCTCTGCCCTTGGCTGTCCCAGCAGGAGCTGCTATTCCAGCAAACCTGAGCGCCTCAGGCCCCCGCAGCTGAGAGCCCTTGTGGGCACCAGGCACAGCGGGGGTGTCGGGCTGCAATCTCACTCATAACTAAGAGTTTCCTGGTTTTGGGGGGAACATCACCACCTTAGCATTACTTCAGATGGTAATTTTCTTGTCTAAGGCCACAGAAACTTGAGAGTTAAACAGCTTGGCATTTCATAGGGAGAGAGCTTTGGCTTAAGTTTCCTTTTTACAAGAGTAAAGATTTGACAAGTTTGGCAGCAGGGCTTGTGTATGAATATATTTCCCTAGGGAAGAGAATATACAGAAGATATAATTTCTTTAACAGGCCACACAACAAAAAAATCCAAGGAGGCCTCTCATGAAAATGTTTTTGACATCCGCTTCCTCACAGCACATAATGTAGGGCAGCGTTTTCCCATCCTGGTGAACACAATTTATATGCACATAACTCTGACTGCTGCCATCCACTGGAGAGATTTCCCACCAAAAAACCCCAACCCAACCAACCAAATCCAATCCCAAAATGTTTCTATATCTTCCTTGTCACTGACTGTTCCATCTCCTCACCACATTTCCCTATATCATGCTAAAGCTCCACAGTCCTGCAGAGCCACAGAGGCTGTGGACTGACTGAATTACAAACAAGGAAAAAATGGAGCAATGCATATGCTGAACATTCAATTTTATGCAGCAGGATTTTGATGAGATATGGTTTTATGTGTCTTTTATTAGACCAACTGAAACTATATAAATAACTATAAAAGCAGAATCCTTCCCTAAAAAGCCACGAATGTTGTTCAGCAACAAAACCACCCCTGCAGTTTTATAAAGGATCTGAAAAACAATGCTCATTTGGAACTGAAGCAAAGCCTCTGAAATTGTAAAATTCATTCAATTCATGAGAGAAATTCAGAATTAGCTCCCAATTCAGGTCATTCAAAACTCTTTATCTACTACCACAGAACAAAACAAAAATGCTGAAGAAAAACCCAATCCAAAATACATGCTGAGGGCTCTCATTCTGGTGTTATGGATATTATAAAATGTTTTACTACTGCATTTTTAGTATCAGCTGTATTTTTGAAAAACGGGTACTGAGTGACAAACTCCAGATATTCTAATATGGTGCAGTTTTGCCTTGGCACAAGCTGGAAAAACCTATGTACATGAATGACCAGAAAGGAAAGTGAGCCGAAAACCACCAGATCATTAATTCTCTCAAGCAGGAACCTGACCTGAACTTTTACTCCAAACATTGCTGGGCCTGCTAAAATCTGAATCAAGAGGAGGTAGATCAGATCAGAGAAGTGGTTTCACCAGAATTGACGGAGTCTGTCAAGCAGCACGACCACTTGGACCACTCGACTCAGGAGACTCCTCTGCTCTGCTGTGCTCTGCTCTGCTCAGGGGCTGTCACAGGTGCTCCTGCTGAGCCCTGAACTGCCCCTCACGGAGACATGGCCATGCTTGCTCCTGTTCTCCACACTGGAAAAACCTCCAGTTGCTGTTCATTTCAGAGCCTGACAGTGTCTCTTCATCCCCACCAACCTGTGCTTTTCCTCTGTAATATCACCAGTGTCCTGCGATGTGCTGCATCTGCTTCTGGAAGTGGGGAATTCTTGAGGGTGGGCAGGCACAGAGAGAAGCATTGGGGCATTTGTTCTGTTTACTGCTTCTTCTTTTGCAAGAAACAGCATAAACACAGAGGAGCAAATCTATGCAAATTCCAGCACCTCTTTTTTAAAAAGAAACTTTCTGTCAACTTGAATGACAACCAGTGACCAAAGCCTGAAACTTGTATTTTCTTAGCAGTGAAGTAGTGCCTGCAGCAGCGCAGATCTCCCAGCTATCTCATTAAAATTTCTGGACTTCCCTCGGAGTATCCCCACCTAAGCTACATCTTTGTTATATGAGCAAACTGAAATCCACAATATCCAGCTGCAGAAGTTATTCTCTTGCAGGCGCAGTGCTTAAGATGTGGCAATCTCCCCGTGCTTTTTAATTGTTTCTTTAAAGCCTGTTTGTCTGCAAGATTCTTCAGTATGAAAACATTTTGGATCTGGCTGTCAAGCAACAGATGCTCACTTTACAAACACAAAAACAGCTTGGATGTGAGGCTGAAATGCCCCAAAGAAAATTAGGATATGGATAACACAATGCAGATCATAGAGAACGCTCAGAAGCTTTTAAACGTATATTCCATTAAGAGGAAATAAGGAGGCCTGTTTCACAGGAAATTATGTGTCACACCAGTGAAACCAAAGCAATAGTTTTGTATGGCAAATAGAAGTGTCACATGCAGCAGTTTCTATAAAGTAGCCATTACAGTTCATTAAAGCAGAGCAGAAACACATTAAATTTTATCATCTCATTTCAAATGAACTTTGTGCTACTACCTGAATCCATCTTTATTTGCCTCGGTGAGGTGGCAGGTCCCTCCATTCTGACATGGATTTTGAATGCAGGAATTAATGGGCACACTGCAGTCTCGACCCTATTTAGGAAAATTCAAAAGAAACAACGTTAGTAAGACTCATGTCACCTGAATCAGTGTCTCTTGTTCCTTCACTCTACTCGTGGCACCACTTACAAGAGGTCTGTGGTCTTCAGACCCCTGACATCACCTACTGCTTTCTATTGATGACCAGATTTATTCATGGCTTCAGTGACAATTTGGCTTTATCCAATGGGACTGGTGGGTATCTCAGTATCATTTCAGGTTCAAGACTGTAATGAACTCTTTCATCAGAGTGTTTTAAGGAAACAGCTGGTTTCGCCATTACTCTAACACACTTTAATGTTAGTTACAATGAAGGGAATTACTCATGACCAAAGGTAAGCAGCAGGCCACACACAGTGAGCACAAGCCCAGTGGAGTCAGCACTCACCAACTGCACGTACCAGGCACTCAGTTAAACCCTGGAACAGCACACGCTGCTCATCACCGGCGCCAGAACCCGGGGGGACAGCCCCTTTGTGTGCTGGGAGCCGAGTTTGAATTTCTGCACAGAACACACCAAGATTTCATCACTGAATCAGTTCCCTTCTTAAAGATGGCCCTAGAACATATCCCAGTTCTGGCTGAACCTCGCCAGCTTGAGCAAGCTCTACTGCTACTGACTTTTTACTGGTCCTTCAAGGCATAAACATATTTCTCTGATCATTATATTCTCCTGATTAGAACAAGCTATTTTGAAAATCTGCAAATACATTGAAGAGCTTGGTTTTGCTTTTCAGTTACTGAAAACTAACAGTAAGGTGGAGCAAAGCCACCCAAAAGCCTCAATACCCAAAGGATCTGAGCAATCACAAGAAGTTCAAGAGATCACTCTGCTCCTCCTGCTGAAGATCCTGTGAGCAGTGGATCTCTGCCAGCTCACCTACTGGAAAGCTGGTAGATTACTGCAGTCAAGAGAAGAAAAAGATCTTGGAAAATACAATAATTAAGTCGAGGTAGCTGGTTTTTTTTGTCTTAATTTGTCTCTGGAGTGCTTATCTTGAAATTGGTGCAGCCTCAACTAAGCCTAACCAAGGCATAAAAAACCCAAATCAGCTCATGACTGTGAACTTTAGTACAGGGTTTGTTTGATCTGGTCTCTCCACTCCTGGTGCTTGGCTCTTCCTCACGTGTCACATGCTTCAGTCCTCCAAATACCACTGAAATCTTCCACAGTTTGCAGCAGGTGGGACATGCTGCCATCGTGTGAAGAACTGAGAACTTGACCTTACTGAGACTCATACTGTTGGCCTCCAGCAATATATATATAAAAAATACTTTTAATATTACAATTTCATCCAACAGCACAGAGGAGCTTTCTTAACAAAGCTGTATTTCTTGAGGCTCCGTCTCCAGCATTCCCCAGAGTGACGAGATGCAGCCTCGCATTTTAAAATTTCTGCGAATACAGGGAAAGAGGGACAGACTTCTCCACAGCTGAACCAGAAGGGAAACATTTCCAAGGGACGACAGAAAGCCCTGGCCACGCCGTGCCTTGCTGCGAGTCCATCCCCCAGCGCAGCAGTGCCGGCAGCGCGCGCGGCGCTCGCCCAAGGCCTGGCACAGAGGCTTGCTGCTCCATCCGTGCTCCGTGTGCCAAGCAGCCTGTCCTTCTCCATTTGAAACCCCGAGTCCCCAAATGTTGCAGGCAGGAGTTGGGACGGCGCCGAGGGAAGCTCACGCAGGTTTTATTTTGGCACCATGCGGCCCGCGGCGCTTTGCGGATGCGAACCGTGGAACGGTGACACGGCTCCGCTCCCAGCCTGCTCCAACACTGCCCGGCCCGTGCCCATCTGTGCCCTGAATCCTGGGTGTTTACCTTTTTTGTACTTTTCCTGGAGAACTGATTATTATATAGATGCTTCACTAACATCAGCTACTCCTATTTCATACAAACTCTTCACCCCTGTATCACTAAAATATTAAACCCTTGGCAGCCGAGCAGAGCAAGCAGCACAGCATCTGTTTTTCTGAAGGTTTTTATCACAGTTGAAGACCATGTAAAACAGTCCCATCACTTCCACTATAATTACTCAGATTAATTTGAATGTTCTTGTAAAAATTTAATAAAGATAAATGTTAAAAGGAGAGCAAGGCTCTTTCAGTCTCTTGCACTGGCACATGAAATTTTGCATGACAAATTCTGCTCTCATTTCTGTGCTGAACATGGCTGAATTATTGGCTTCTTGGGCCTCAGGCAGCATGGAAACCCATTAGAATGTGCTGCTGAAGCAGACAATTGCAACACTAAGTTGCTATGTGGCTTTAAGAAAATTAGAGTCTCTCTGACTCAGTTTACTCATTGTAATAAACGGGCAAACAACACTTAATCCTTCTCTGAGGATTATCTTCTCTAAGCTGACTTTATCAATAGCACATTGCGAGCCCACAAAACAAGTACAACTTCTCTAACATGGAAGACTTTGAAAAACAAAGAACTCTGAGAGAAGAGAAGCTGAAAAAAATAGTGGTACTAATAAATCTACAGCAAAGCAAGGCCATTTTATTTCTGTATGAGACTGTCACTACCCAGAAGAGCCTAAAGACATTCTAGAAACATCTTTCAAATGAATAATGCAATTCTCCAGTCTCAATTTACAGTAAGACTTCTTACTGGAAAAATGGAATTGCTGTCAAGCATCAGTAAAATTAATTTATCTGTGAGTTGGGAAATACTCCTTGAGTTACATTGCCTGGAAATAACTATTGTTACAAAGGAGAAGATTGTCTATTTGCTTCGAGACTAAAGAGCCTCTTAATGAGGTCTGAAGCAGAAATAGAGGTGCAGACTTGTTTCAAGGACAGGCAAGAAGATAGGACTGTCTCAGCAATTCACAGAAAGAGGATGAAGGTCCCTCTGTGTGCAATATTTTACTTCTAGAGCTTTTTTAGGATACAATAAATTTTTGTCTAGTCTGATAGGAAGGCATCGGATCCAAAACACTTTTATAAATTTTCTCTCCTTTTCTGTAGGAGTGGAAAGGTTTAGGCATTGAAACAGGAAATTTCTGCAACTTATTAGAAGACATATATGTTCAGAGTTCAGCTGTCCTTTTAAAGCTGAAGTACCTCAGCTGGTCCAGACTTTATCTGGGCTGCTCCAGACTTTATCTGGGCTGCTCCAGCTCCATATTTCAGTGAATGAGAACAGAACTATTCACCATACACAGAAAGAGTCAGTTCTTTGTTTGAAATTACCCGTACTGGGCATTACTGTATCTACAAGCTGTTCCTCAGCACTGCGGTGCCAAATTCCAGCTTTTACAAGGATCCAGTACTGGGAACATTATATCATGATCAATAAAACACCCAATAACAAGTAGCAAAAACTAATAAGAGCCCTCAGCAGGAAGAACAAGGGATAATACAGTAAAAAAAGCACTCATTTGCCTTGACACTGTTTCAACCACTGCAATAATTTTTTCGATTAATTTTCAAGAATCAGTATTGTCTGTGCAGACTGAGAGTCTCATGCACAGTCACACGGCAGAGATTTGAACTCTGTCCATCCCAGCGTGATCCTCCTCCCGTTCCTAACAGCAGTGGGCACAGATAAGGGGTGGCAGCACAGAGCTCACCACCACAGGCAGAAGGTGGAAACCTCCTGGTGCACAAAACCATCACTGCTGACTGCAGGAGAAACACGACCCAGGCAGCGAGGAGACACCTGCAGACAGGCAGGAATCCATCCAGCCTCAATGGTTTGTGAACAGGGAGACCTCTTTCCAGCTAATTACAGCCCTGCTCAATGGCTACAGTGTTTCACAGCATGCTGGAAAAATGAGCTCTACAACAGAAATACCAAAGTTTATTCGACTTGTTAACAACATACAATGTGTTCATAATAAATTTTATTTAGATGGTAGATGGTGGAGAACAGATGGTAGCATTCATGTGTTTAGTAAAAATACTAAATGAAGACAAATATAGTTGATAGAGGCTTTAAATTAAGAACCAGGAAATTTTCATAAACAACTTAATTATCAAGGTCTAAATACAGCTAAAGCTTTTAGGGAAAACAGACAAAATTACCCTCTACAAAGACACTGCATTGCACACTCTGTCCTTTACATTCCTAATTGTGGGAGTAATGCATCCACATCCAACTCTCAGTCTCACAAACATTAAAACACTTGTCTTACGGGTTTCCTGGTCAGAAGTTAATAAGAAACCATTACATTAAGGGAAAAGGCTTAGTAAATCTTCCACTCCATGATAGGCTGGAAGGATTATTCACAGAAAGATAGCTGAGAAGCACACTGTGTTCCCTGAGTATATCCAGGAATGTTATTCCAACCCACAAATATCTGCTATCTTTAACATTTCAACCTCCTAATGCTGGGAAATGAAGAATAAATGGACACTTGCAGCCACTTTGTTAAGCTGTGCTCTGCTCCCAGAGAGCGTGGCAAGTATTTCATCAGTTTTCTGAATTATTCTGATCTGTGCTGATACACACACTCGAGTGTTGCTACACCTGGATGTGCCAGTGGGACCTGCCCTTGAATTCAGACCTGCAAGGTCCAACAGCAGAGGGAAGGGCCAAATGTGGTGTGGAACAGTGGTTTCCTGATGCTTCTTTTAAAAGAATGAGATGGGATGGGACGAGAGGAAAGGAGAGGGAGGAAAATCCAGAAACAATGGAAGACACAGACACTCAGCACAGAAAGAGAATTCAGGCTGAACTTTTGAATGGAGCTTTTTCCTTTGAGTTTTACTTCTTTCATGTGTAGTAAAGTGAGAACTTTGATCAAAGGTTTTGCTGAAGCTGTGCCATGCAGCTATCCAATAAGGTATAAACTGATGCTAATTTTTACCTAACAGCATTTTTTACCAGTGACTTCTTTCTCCACTTGAAACCTTTATCCCTCTGCCAAAAATAGTCAAAATTGGAGGGCAAATTGAAATTTTCCAGGGCAGGAAGGGAATAAGATGGCTCGCAAACAAAGTTTTATCGCATTAACTTCAATTCCACTAGAAAATTAGGCTGGGAAAAAAGAATGAGGCATTCAGCAGTTTTCCCTGTAATAAATAGATTTAGCAGCCATAAATACAAAGAAGAAAGAAGAGGTATTTTGCATAATTGACCAAGGAAACACAATACCACGAATTCAGCCTCACAGCCAACACACCAAGTTACAAGTTTGGTAGGAAAAATTCTCTCAAGTTCTATTCACGGTTGTGTATTTCAGAGACTTTCAAGGCAGGGAAATCCAATATCTGCAATAATGGGATCATAAAAAGAAGTTTTACATGTACTGCAAGCCTTACAGCAGTTATGAAAGCTAGCAGGGCATCTGGTGCAGCATGAGGGACTTCAGGGACACCTCAGCGACCCCTGCAAACACAGCTTTGGGAAGGGAATGCCTTTAAATAATTAGAGATGTTGTAAACCGTGTGAAGAACGGAAATAACTTCAAAATATAAAATTAACTTGAAATCTTTTACAGGAAGGGCTAAACGGTACAGCATTGGGAATGACTGTTATTTTCCCAGCGAGGCCATTTGAAAGTGATTTCCTGACTGCACTGATATTCAGATACACACAGACAGCTGACACCCTGCTATCCACACGCAGTAGTGTGAAGCTCTTCAGCAGATCCAGGTGACACTGTTTTCCTTGCTTATGCTCTTTCTGGCCATGGACACAATGGCAAAGCCTCAATCTGGAAAAGATGTATCTGATGCTCACTGGCAAGGTCAAACAACCACGAGAGCTGGCAGGGCGTACGTTAGATCCATCTGCTTAGGCACATACACAAATTATTTGGCAAGGCACGGATAATATCACAGCAATTTTGGATCAGACTGCTTTCAGATTGCCAGGTGGAAGTTGAAAGATTTTGATCATCTGTTGTTCACAAAAATCTTGTGACTCCTCCTTCTGAACACAGACCTTGCTACAGACAGCCACACCTCGGGGACGAATCCCCACTCACACTGGGGATGAATTAATGCTTTCTCTTCAGTCATCTGTCCCAATGGGGCAATAAAACTGTGCCTTCTGAGGACTGCTGTTTAGAAGCCTATTAATTTAACATGAGAAATTAATTCATTTCATCCACCTCTGGTTTGGAATAAAAGTGTTTTAATATAAATCTGAATTTACCTAGCATAATCTGAATTATTTTTTCAGTTCAGAATTGCTGTTTATACAGCTGTACTTACACTGACACATCCATACTACGACAGAGTTGCCTGCTGCTCATAAACATGAGAAATACTATTTGCTAAACGGCACAGAAGGTGGGTTTTGAAAAGAAGAGACCCTGATATTGTTCTCCCTCCACTCAGCTGGTTTAGCTCCCTCTGCAAACTTTCTCAGTGTTACTATCAAAAGTAAAAATACAGACAATATTTATACCCCACCATCATCAGAACTGTATAGTTACCTCCCATTCCAGTCTAGCTTCAGCAGGCATCTGATTAAACAATAATTGGCCATGGCAGCAGCACTTCTTAGTGACTTCCTTGTCCTTGTTAATAAATCACAATTGTCAATTTATAGCAAATTAGGCAAACTCTGCTCTCTTAAGCCTCATTTTATTTAAATCAGAAAGATTTATGACCCCCCAGGGTATAATACACCTTCCATTACCTCTCCAGCTAGTAATCAAGAATATGCCTGTCAAAGTCAAAGTGCAAGGATTCATCATATTATTTTTTAAAAACTCTGGTTCTTCTCCTATGAGTATGGAATTTAATTCTCTGTGGACATCTGAGGTTTATTTTGTAATTATATTAATTACCATGTAAATCCTGACTGCCCTTCTAAACCTCTCCTTACATAAGCACTTTGGGTCTCAATGGTCTTTTGGGCTTTTAATCAATGACAGGAGATATGTCATTAATCCATCACGGAGTCAGTTCACACAGCACATGTCTGAAATGAGTCCAGAGGTGCCAAACTGGATGGGGCAGGTGCTCTAGAGCTTCCAAGGTTACAACTGCCTGATCCAGACCACTGTGTGAACATTTTGGGAGATGCAGAAGAAAATTAGGGACACTGAAAACAGTTAATTTTGCTGAGGGTTGACTCTATAAATAAAATACAGCCCAATATATTTGATGTAAATCCAACACTGAATATTTCCTATGTAGTCTCTAATTCAACCAGTATTCATGAATGAGAACAGTGTTTTCAGTACCTTCAAAATACTTAAATGCCTATTTATTTTAAAGTACATTTTGCAGTGCCAATAAAACTTTCCCTTTCAGGCTATCCAAAGTCAGTGCCTCTTTTTCAATGTGAATTCTGTAGAAAAAAGTTATAAAGACTGTACATTTGTATAGATAGAAAAAACACTACCAATATGATTTAAGAAATAAAAATAAACCATAATTTTTGTATTTTAAATTAACTATGCCTAATACTTAAGCTACTGAACAGCCTGCCTGGAAAGGAGGCACACATAATAAACAGAAACCCAATGAAGCCTAACACGAGGCAGAGATGATGTGATTAAAAAATCTCTCCAAAAAGCTCACTAGGTTTCTGAAATAAATAGAGCTAAAGATGCTGGAAGAGTCCCAGTCCCTTGGAAGAACCTTCTGCTGGCACATCCCTGTTTGTTAAGGATGCAGGCATTTGGTTTGCAACAGCTCTCTGCTGATAAAAGCTCTCACACTGAAATACACATTATTTCAGCAGAAACGCCAGCATAATCTGTTTTGCTCGTGGAAGATCTGCAAAGCTTCCCCTACAAGGTTTCCCAGCTCAGAGACACCAGCAATCCTTTTTGAAATCGATCTGATAGTGGGCTGAACTGGCAGGTAATCCAGGCAGGCAGCAGTGATTTCAGAATCAAACGTGCACGTGGATTTTTCAGACTGCTAAACAAGTGAAACATGCCCACTATAACAGTGAGCAAGAGCACAATATTTATTTCAGAGGTTCTCAGCAGTATGAGGAGGGGCCCAGGGACCATGGGGGGCAGAGAGCTTTGGGACAACCTTACCTGCAGTGTTTGTGCACTTACCCCTACACACCCATCTAATCCCAATCTAATTCCCAAACGAGTCTGGCATTAGATAATTTCTATTAACAGGAGTGGGTTAACACTTCTTTTCATCTTAGCCTGCTTATAGCAACTTCATCATTTCCATCATCGCCAAAGGAAAGGAGAAAATAAGGCAATCAGCCTCCCAGGACAATCTCTGTTCATGTTCCTGGACAATAAAAGAAACCCAAAAGCCATTTCGTCGAGTACTGCCTGGGCCAAGAAAGTCTCAAGGAGAACAGATGACAGAAAATCACTAGGAAATCTACAGTAAGGATTTTCAGCTGTGGCCAACTACGTCAACTGGTTCAATCATGCAGAAACGGTGGGATGCAGAAAATTAAGACCTGGTTAAACAGAACTTGATTAAGCAGAGTTGTAGCAACCAGCAATCACCTGAAAGGCAGACAAACCACAGAGGAAGAAAAATTTTATTTAGTGTAATAGGACCAGGCAAACATAAGAACAAGAGCCTGAAATTCAAACTAAATGCCAATAAAAACTTCTCCTTTACCCTGGGAGAAGAAAGATTGGAAGTCTGGTCACTCATTTAGAACTAGACCAGGGAAACAGTAGTAAAACCAAAGTGAGGGAGATTAAATCACACTGGCAACAGAATGAACGTGACAGTGCCCACCTGTGGGTCCAGCTCCCCATCCCCTGAACTGCCCAGCTCCTTCTGATGCAGCACTGCACAAACAGAGAATGCCTGAAGCTGCTCAACATCTGCTTTCTGGCTGGCCTAACGAACATGGAAATACTTCTTCAGAGCTGGCTTTATTGTCAAGAGCCCTCATTAGGGCTGCCACACCACATGAGTGGGTTTTTACAGGGCCTGTGGTGGGTGTGTTCCTGCCTCGACGCCTTCAGCCAGCAACTGGGGCGGTAATCCCTCCCTAAGCCTTTCATTTTATGCTCTTCTACATGTAAATCTCCGTTTTCTTCAGACCCACTACAACAGAAGGGGCAAAAAGAAAGTAACACGAGTCTGACTGATGCATGGTGAATTTTACAGAATAAGCATGTGGAAGAAAATACTGTGATTTCTGCAGTTTTTTTCTGCCCTAGAAGCTTTATATGAAATTATAACCACCTACTGCTGACACTGGTGTTTGCCCTAAAAATCCACACAAAAATAGAGATCTACTCATTTTATGTGGCCACCCATTACCTCTCATCCCTAAAGGCTTTCTCTTTTATTTTACTAGGAGTGGAAAATGCTTCTCCGACATCCATTAATAAGCATTTTCACTACGGTTAAAATGATCAAACAAAAACAGAACACCCTAGATCACATAAACACACACTCCAGGAGAATTTATTAGAATGAAAGTTCAAGGCAGAACCACCTCACACACACAGCATTTTGCTGCACTGATTCCTTCTACATGAGAACTTGGCATTGAGCTGACATTCCAGTGCCTGTCCCCCCGACCCTGACACCGGGAGAGAAGAGAGGCCAGGGCAGAGCAACACGTGGAGGCACAGAGAGGAGTTTGCTCTCCTGGCTCGTGTGGATGAGGGCAGGCTGCTTAGAGTCCCTTCCAATTTCTTCTCCCTTTGCAATTCCAGCTTGGGGATTTATTTGTGCGCTGAAGGATGCACATGGGGGCCCACACGTGTGTGTTAACAGAGTGTCCTAGGTTAAAAATAGGTTTATTCTATCACCACCTCCACAGCTGTTAAAACAGCTGGGGCACTGTTATCTCCTGCTATCCAGGGCCTATTGTCTCTGCTAATGGGCCATTAAGAACTCACCACATGACTCATGAGTCATCTCATCCCATTGTAAGAGGCTCCACCCAGGGGGGAGGAGCTAAGCATTCCCACCTGGATATAAGCTGGACTCTGGGACTGTACAGTAGCTCCGGCCTCCTGGATTTCCAGAGGACAAGAGCCTTCACTGGACCATCAGGACCTTTCTTTCTACCCGATCAGCACTTCAGAGAACCATTTCATCTGGACTGCTGCTACCACCCTGAACAGGGTGTCAGGTTGTATTCTGACTCTGTCAGTGGGTACTGTTGTTGTTTATATTAATAAAGAACTGTTATTCTTTTTTCTCATATCATTGCCTAAAAGCTCCTTAATTTCAGAATTATATTAATTTGGAGGGAAGGGGAGTGCATTTTCTCTTTCAAGGGAGGCTCCTGCCTTCCTTAGCAGACTCCTGTCTTTTCAAACCAAGACACAGAGCCAAAGAAAGAAGAGCACGGAGCTACATTTGCACTCAGTATCAGCCTGACAACCCAGGCAGCAGCAGCCAAACTGCACTGGGTTACATCCACTCAACCCCACCCAAGGCAGCATCACTGAGAAGCTGCCCCGTTGGAATGAAGTCTCTGCCCGGCCCCTGAGCTGTGGGAGCTGCCCCACGCACCTGCAGGGGGGCAAATACCCCCACAGCCACGCTGAGCTCTGTGCTGAGTCCTCCCCAGGCTGCTCTTACTGCAGGGCTCCCACAGATGATCTGTGTAACGCTGCAGAACCTCGCCGTGGCAAAGGGCAAGTACGGCAAACTTCCCGTGCTCCGAGCACGGGCAGGGCCAGGGCAGCCCCAGGAGCCAGGGGAAGAGCCAGGGGAAGAGCCAGGGGAAAAGCCAGGGGAAAAGCCAGGGGAAAAGCCAGGGCAGCACCAGGAGCCAGGGGAACAGCCAGGGGAACAGCCAGGGCAGCCCCAGGAGCCAGGGGAAGAGCCAGGGGAAGAGCCAGGGAAACAGCCAGGGAAACAGCCAGGGCAGCCCCAGGAGCCAGGGGAACAGCCAGGGGAACAGCCAGGGGAAGAGCCAGGGGAAGAGCCAGGGGAACAGCCAGTGCAGCACCAGTGGCATGGGGGCACTGCTGAGAAAACCTTCTGTCAGCCTGGTGCTCGGCAGCTCCTGCTCGGCTGCACTGACCCCCTCAAGTGCTGGCACAGAATTGACATTAGTGCACAGTGTGGGATATGTGTGAATCCCCCACATCCCAGAGACATCCTGCTCCGAGACCCTCCACTTCCAACCTTGCTTCCAGGGACGAAAACCAGGCCTAGGAGGTGGGGAGGGGGAAGAGCCAAATTCCAAGCAGAACTTTGGAGCCAGCTTCCTCACTAAATATCATTCTGGCTTCACTAGAATGCCTCCCACCACAGGAGTCTGGCTGCAAAGAATGCTGTCTCTCCAAAGCCCAAGAGCTTTACCCAGGATTTTTCCAATTGTATCTGTCATTCTGGATGATAGGTGAAATTGCTTGAACCCTCAAGACACCACAGGGCTGCAAGAAAAGTCAGGACACTGGCTGAACTCAACAGGGAGGTGAAAAGATTTGGATAAAATTTAGAGCAACTCCGCCACAGACATGCATCAGCATCTGGTGCCTGGAGTGTGGGATATGAGCTGTGCCAATTTTACCTATCTTCACTTTCCATTTCAGACAGCTTTCAGTGACAGCAGAACCCAGAGGTGACAGACAGCTGCATTCCAGCAGCTCTGGCTCCTTTACCTGAGCAGTCAGAGAGGCTGTGGAGATTCCTAGGCAGGCACTGCGCTTCCTGTTCTGGGCTGGCAGTGTTCTTTCATTTCAGACAAAACAAAAATGTACTTTAAACTCTTTCCCCAGTTCTACAAATAATTCTATTTGAAAGAAAGCGAATTATTCTCCTTTATTTGTTGCTACCTCAGTTTTAAGAAAAAAGAAGTATAAAAGACAAAAATCCGCCAAAAAACTCCGAAACGGCATTTTCAGAATACAGCAATGGCAAAATACACTGAGTGTTGGTTTCACTCACCTTAGTTTTTGCTTACAGCTATTCAAGTGATTTTTTTTCAATGGCTTATTGATCACAAGTTTGATTAATCTCTTGAATCCCAACACCCATGGACTCAGTTTTGCAATATCAATGGGAATACTGACAAGCCACACACTCTACAGCAGAAATGAACAGGTAGGCTCCCATTATCTATTTCCCAGCCCCAGCTGCACTCACACACACTGGCTCTGCAGGTGGCCAGCAGGTCTCCAGCAGCATTTCCAGCAGGAGAAAGCTCCATCTCTCTACTTACCATCAGACTTTACAATCTAAACCACACATATTATTTAAATAATCATTCAAAGAATGCTATGGGGAAGAGAAAAAAACCCCAACCCACTGGATAATGACACCTATGCCTGTGTTTAATATGAAAACACGAGTTTCATTACATGGAGAGCCAGCTCCTGCCAGTACTGGTGGCACCCTGCAGCTCCTGCTCGTGAGCCTGCCAGATGCTGGAGGTGCCATATCCCACTCCTTGGGGCTTTCTCCCCTAAGCACAACCACAACAGCACTGTTTCAACCATGGCTTATCTTCAACAAGCACATTCATCCCCCATTTTAATGAAAGAGCAGCAGCAAAGATCATTATCAGCGCAGCCTTGCCTGTTCCTGAGTGAGCAATCTCTGTTTCTGTCCTCATCAAACACCCCTGGGGCCCTCTGGCCTTGCAGCTCAGGTGGTCCATGACTTACCTCACTTCTGAGTTTACCCAAACCATCAAGGGCAGCAGTAAAATTGCTAAAAGCCCCACAAGGTATACATTCAATAGCAAAACCATCTCTGCGAGCATGAAAAGTAGGAGATGGAACTGTCATCAGTGGGACAGCGAAAACCAGACCACGGGCTTTTGAGAATGCAGGTAACTGGGAGAAAGTCCTGATTCATCAGGCACCACTCTGGCAACTGGTAACTTAGGTGACTTTCTGCTAGCTGCCCTGTTTTTTTTCTGAAGGCTGGCATGAGCACAGGAACCCCAGAAAGCTGCTTGTAACGTCTGTCCCTTTCCAGGGAACATTATGAAGCTGTCAGCTTAAATTTGGAAAAAGGGTGGGTTTTTCACTTTATTGATGCACTCTTCCACACAGGATTTTTTGAAATTCTACATCAAACAAGGAAAAACAAATGCTGAGAGGGCAGATTTAGGGCAATTTATCAAGGTCTGGGAAATAGCTTCCAGATGGATAGAGCTGTTTGGTGCTGGCTGGTGAGAAGGAAGCAAGGTATTGTTATTGAATTAGCATGAATCTCTGGTGGAGAACTGCGTGGTAGATAGAGTGCTCCTTTCATATGGTTTGCATTTGGACCTGTCATATTTCATTTTTTTTCAAAAACCTGTGGTAAAGACACGCAGTTCCTTTTTTTTTGCTTATTAAATTTCCACCAATTCTTCCTGAACTGTCACCCAGTATTTTTAAACCCTGCTCCAAGTGCCATGCCTGGTCTGTTTGCTCTTTGCCACGCTTGGCTGGCAGCTTGCTGCTTACAGGCTCACCGTGGTTTTGGGTTTTGCACTCACACACTGATGTCACCTCAGTTCCTGTGGGAGAGAGGAGGCAAGCTGGATGCTCTGGGAGATGTTTAAACTGAGTCACATCAAGCATTTACCAAAACCCTTCCAAGGAAAACGATGCATCCTGGGGTTTAATGCACACTACAATGTGCTGACAAACTGGAGGATTATTCTTGATTATTCTTTTTGATAAATCTTCTCTTCATAAACATGTCTTCTAGAGGCATAAATGCATCTATACCAGTGACTTTGTGAATAAGGAATACTGCAAAAAACCAAAAGAACAACCAGCAAACAAAAATCTGGGGGCCAAAAAAGAAGATATACCACATTTTTACTTAGAATAACCTGGGTACCTGCTCCATGATGCATGTCTTACAGAGTAAGATATGCACAAAGATTTATGTATTTTCCTGCTACTTCTGAAATAATTTACTTTTCAAGTTCCCACCTGAAGAATTCAACATCATTTGTGTTAAAAATCAAATTAAAACGACCACTTTCTTATTAACCTGAGGAGATAAATCGATTGTTATCAAGTAGTTTCAGGTAAACAGATTTTTGACAATATGGTCTTTTAAATCCTAGAAAAGTTTCTGGTTGATATGCCAATGGGTAAAAAGATTTTTAATGACAGGAAATTTCCAATAGGTTTTTCAATTATTTAGGAGAATTGCTATTGTTCTTGAGTACTAAGTGTAGGGACACTGGGTGAAATAGAAGAAATAAGCTTTGTATCTTCCCTTTCCCAGTGTTCCAGGGATCTATCAATTATTCTGGGATGCATCCTAGGAAAACAGAGAAGGGAAATGGTGATATCATCAGAACCAATTAATTCCTAAATCCTACCTGAAATGTAACACACAGATACCTGTGCTTACTTCCCACATGTATGTCTGGTGTTTTCCCCTATAATTCTTACTACTTTGTGTTTTATGAGCATCTGTTTCAACTGACCAGGACTGTAAGAAACTTCCAAAGAGGCGAATAAAATCCCAATCTGCAGGATGCAGCCTACTTTGGCCATAGCACCTGAAACCCCCAGGCTTTGAACAGATCATCCGCCTCATTTATTACTTACACTTAATCCTTCAGCTACTGACTCCTGAGCGAGATTTCCAGCTACATCAGCTCTGAGACAGTGCCCTGGTGTCCTGAAACTCTCACAGTGCAGTGTGAACAAGGGGAGTTATCCATCACTGCTGAAGAAACTGCTTCACTCAATGACCCTTTCCCCATTTCCCAGTGTGTTATCAGGAAGCCCACAATGACTGGAATCCACAGGATCCATGTTTGCAGATCCCTCTGTGGACATGAATTCAGAGACAGCTGAGTTAGGGCTTGTGTCTGATCAGGGATCACCTTTCTCCTCCCCAGGCTGTGTAAGGTGGATGTGAACAACCAGGTATCAACATTCTGTCACCGTGGACCAAACTGGCCTTTAATTCTCATCTGAACTGCCTCCCCTTTGGCTGGAAGCCTATGAAATGGTGATCTTGTTGCTGGCAAAAAAAAAAAAAAGGAAACTAAAAGGAGGATAAAAGCAACTTGCCATTTTACATGGACATCTACATCACAGAATCAGAGAATGCCAATGGTTGGAAGTGGCCTCTGGAGATTGTCCAGTCCAACCACCCTGCTCAAAACAGAGCAGGTTGCTCAGGATGATCTGTGTAGTCACAGCACAAAGCAAGGCCATTCCAACTGCACGGGATGAAATCTGTAGCAGGGCACAGCTGAAAAGCCACACACAACCTGCTCGAGCGAGGGAACTCTGGAGCCCAGGCGCCTGTGAAATTAACTCCTCACAGTACAACAATTAAAAACCCACAAGCGACGGGGGACAGCTTGCTGCTTCTCGTGAGTCCATCTGGAGTCATACCTTGAACCCAAAGGGGCAGGTGCACTGGTAGAGCTCCACGGGGTCACTGCTGCACGTCCCGTTGTTCTTACAGGGGCTGGAGAGGCAGGGGTTACACTTGGACACGACGCTGAGATCCAGCGGCTCTGGGAGGCAAACACAGAGCGTTAGCAGAGAGCTGGATTGCAGAATTACCACCTGCCATGCACGCACCCACGTTCTGCCCCCAGCACTGGCACAAACACACATGCTGCAGGTGCACTGCACGACACCGTGGGATTCCCAGGGATCAGAGAGGCTTTAAGTGCTTAAATCAAGTGCTAGGCAAGTCTCAATGATGCTTATATTCTCCTGAAGATGCAAACATATGCTCTGAAAAAAGCATGTTGGGAACCTCCAGGGAGTGGGTTATATATATATATGGCTTTCAGCAATTTTTCCTTTTCTCAGTTCTGGAAATCCTGCAACAGCAACCCCAGGGAACTGTAACCTGACATTTCTATGGCTGATAACAAGAACGAAAGTGCAGATGCAACAACATAAATAAAAACCATGCACAAGACAGATTTAGTTAGAGGCTTATGGGAATATTTAGGTGCAAAGTGCTCTACCATCCCTAATTTTAACAGAGCTTGAAACTTATTTTCTTCCCTTTCTGCCCAGAAGAATGATCAACATGGAGCTATCTCAGCGAAGTGCAATAAAACCAAATATGCAAAGATGTAAATGTATGCAGTTAAATACACATGGCCATATTTAAACCATCTAATAAACCTCATATTTTTACCAGAAATCTTCCAGAGAAGCAGTGAAGTTTGTGGGTGAGCAGGAAAACAAACACAGACTAAAACAACGCTAATGACATTTGGGGTCCCAAGTCAATCAATATTTTACGGTTGAGATTTTACAGAAAGCTAATTTAGGCAGTTATAGTCACAGTTACATTCACAGCTGAAACATGCTGATTTTTTAAATGGCTACATTTCTACTATTAATAAGTATTAACTCCTTGGCTTTTATATGTATAAAATAAAACCTAGCACTTAAAAGTAGCTTAAATTATAGCAGGCAGTAAAGACCTTAAAATAATTTAATTTCACTGTTAAGGAAATACATTTTAAAAGAATTTAAAATTGGTCCTGTACTAATCAGAAGTGGGCACAGAGCTTCTGTTACTGCATGATAAAGGGTAACAAGAAGTAAATTCTGAAACATCCTGAAAGTGAAGAAAAGAAGCTTATATTTGATGTTTGAGAGAAGGTGGAGCTCCAGAGTTACCAGAACTAGGGATGAAAAACTCCCTTCCAGTCAGGGATTTGCTTTGAATCATCCTGTGTGAGTTATAAACCTTCACTGTTTACTTTGAACACTGGCAGAGCACCACCAGGGGTAAGGACGTGGCAGGAATGGGGACTGCAGGGTCTCAGGTGACAGCACCTGGGCTGAGTCCTGGTCCTGCAGTGATGGTGCTGCCACCAGGGACTGACTGGGCGTGCACGAGCAGTAACGAGGGAGAAATACACAGGAAGAAAAAAAAATCCAAAATTTAAATAAAGGACTGTTGTCGTCCTATTCTGTCTCTGTGTTTATGCCTAACTACATGCCATACATGTTTTTACCTTGGAGTCAGGACAGCAAGAGGAAATCACACCTGAATTCCTGGCACTGACAGGGGCTGGAATGTGACATATCTGAGTTACATTTGTCTTCATGGTAAAATATTCGAAGAATAAACAAAGGTGGCTCCTCTGAGAGCTCATGAGACAGGCCAGCAGTGTTGCTCTTTTAGATTCAGAGGTCAGTAAGCCAGAATTTGTTCTATTATTTATTTATTTCATAATACGTGCACATTTTCCATTTATTTCTATGGCATAGATCAAAGCTAATCAATGCAGGAGCTAATAAGACCAGTGTTAGTTCCTAGCAGTTAAGTAGTTCATTACTTTGCCCTTGTGGATTTGATTTATAAATCCATATAGCAAAATGCCCTCAGCCCAGCACATTCCTTTCCTCTACTGCATAGCTGGGAGGGCAAGTTAATAAAAAGCAGAGCTGAGTTTGCATGACTTGCACATAACACACTTTTATTTCCTTGGCTCTGCTGAGACATAACCTCCTGCTCAGGCACAGGCTAAAAACGTATTTTTTAACAAGAAAAAGTTAAACTGCCCTTTTTTTTTTTTTCTTTCCCTAATGTAAAAGTTCCTGGAGGTCACAGAGGACATCTGAGCACGACCTTCCTGCAGCAGCTCAAGGTACCCAGCCCACTCGTGGTGCTGGGACCCAGGGCTCCCTGAAATGGGAAGGGGGTGCAGTGAGGCTGCCAAATTGTGCACTGTTTTCCAAAATATCTGTATTTTGATGAGCAAAGGTGATTTTTTCTAGGGCATGGAGCTTCTTGAACTTTACTGCCACTTGTCCAGACCATCAACAGTTTCTGCTTGTGCAAAGACCAACTGCAAATCAAGACATTTTTTCTTGTTTTCTGTTCAGATAAAGCAAGCTGTGGAGAATTTGGGGATATTAGAAAGCACACCAGCTTTCTCGTGGACCAATCTAATATTTACATAGGAAGCATACAACTACATCTAATATCCTAGATCACAGATTTACTGATCTCTTGCCTAAGAGTGGCACGTTTATTTTAGAGAGAAAATGAGCGTAACTATCGATTTATAACAGGTTCAGAATGAAGAAGACATCCAGCTTCTCTTTCTGGTTTAATTTTCAGGTCCTGTTTAATATACACAACCAATTATTATCTTTGGTTCACTTCATGGGAACAAGTGCGTTATTTGGTATTTTTAGTACTTATTATATTTGTACTTCGCATTTGAGAGACTACTGTAAAGTCTGTAGTTTGATAATTACGGTTAGAGTTCTGACAGTTTTGAAACTGACATTTCAAAGTAATTAAATTATAAGGTTACAGTTATTAAAGATATATTTGAAAGGACATAAAATTCAGCTCAGCCTTGGGAACCTGTGTTTTAAACTCACCCCAACACCATCATTTGTTTGTTCAGCAGTTTAATTCCAGCACCTATAAAATCACCCTGCCAGGCAGTGCTGTAAATGGGCATGGCACTCTGAGAGACATAAAAACAGGCTTTATGCCCTCATTTCCATTTCTAAGAGAGGCTACTGATCCATCTTTTCCACTATAAATATAGCTCCATCTTCAAGTACTTGCTGGTAAGCTAGAGCAAACCTCCTAAACTTTTTTTTTTATGAGACCGTACAGATATTTCTTAATCTCCACTCACTGATGAGCTACTTACTCAATCCACCAAAAATTGTGCTCCTTATCATTTTCTGAGTGCTCTCTAATGCAGTACACTCCTGTCACTGAGCACCCCAAAGTGTTCAGAGCTGCACCCCAACCCCCTCCTGAGTGAATGCACACTGAATTCAGACATGACACTTTTTCCATAATCTGCAGTTTCTGAATCACAGTTTGCAGATCTGCTGATGAAAATGTACTTTTGGTAAATATTGGCTTTCTAGGAGAGTTCTCAGTTTCTCTGTTTTCAAGTAAATGTACATAATAACTACAGTGCTCTATGTTTTTATCACCTTTTTTATTTTCCCAAATTTTTGGGGGGAAAGTAACAGGCCAAAACGAATTATTTGTTCCAGTAAGTTCTCACAACACCCTTTATGCTAACGTGCCATTACACAACCTGGTGTGAGCACCAGGAACGCTCCCTGCTCTGAGGTTTTCCAGCCAGAGGAGCAGTTAACTGCACTTTGGGGAAGAACACCAGAAAACGCAACTTGGGAGGAACGCCACGGTTCGGAAAACGAAACCCAACCACAATCCCCCACAAAACCAAGGGGGTAAAACCAAAGCCCGGCGGGCAGGACAGGGCAGAGGGTGCCAGCTGGCTCCTACCGTTGCACTGGAAGTGGTGGGTGGGGGTGGTGAGCAGCAGCCTGTCCACCATGGCTTCGGGGCCGCGGCAGCGGGCGATCCCGGGCTCCTTGTAGCCCGCCTTCACCCACTCGGAGAGCCAGCGCAGGTGGCAGTCGCAGTGCAGGGGGTTGGTGCCCAGAGCCCTCGAGGTGCAAAACAGTTAGCACAGGTTATTCGGCAAAGGTAGCAGCTCCCGTCTCAGCGAGGCACAGTTTGTTCTGCATTTCTACAGGGATGCTTTGTTTCACAACGTGGGAAAGATCTGGTGAGTATTCAGGAGGTGTTTTAGATTTACCTCCTGCAGTATTCCAGCTCTTCTCCTTTCTTACCATCATTAGTTAGGGAAGTTGTATAAATAACTAAGAAGAAATCCCTTTTTCAAACAACTATGCTTGAGCAATGTCACTAGACATGTTGCTTTCATCAAATTTATCACACTGATTCCCTTGAATTCTTTGTCCTTCCTGAGCATATTCTAACACTGAATTGTGTAATTTAGTTTGGATGTGATGACCCACATTAATGACTCCTCACCAGACAAAACACACGTGCAGAGGATACCTCCATTTTCCAAACTGCAACCTGGTGTTTGCTAAGTTTATTTATGACTTTGAAAACACATTTGCTGTTTGACCCATCATTTGAGTTAGGTCAAACAGTTGAAGAAGATGCATTTATATAGTGAAATTATAATTCTCAGAATTTTTCCTTTATTCATGGACACCTATCCAAAAGAAAACCAACCTTTTTACCTTAAATTTAGGTGCTAACTTGACTCGTTTGTACTTCTCTTTCTCTTAAAGAAAGTGTCTTTTCAGGCCGTCAATTACAAACAAATTTCAGACTTCAGAAAAGTCAAAGCCAACTAATTGTTGGAAATGTGAAGAAATGCATGTTGGAAGTCTGAATTTATTTTGCTCAAAGTCAACATTAGACTTCAGCTGTACAACACCTGAATTGCCATGAGAGGAAAATAAAGTAAATAAAGAATAGCACAAGGAAGAGATACTAAAGAAACCAATGATTCAAATTGGTTTTTAGACTTTAAAATTTCTGCATATGCTATAAACTATTTTTAAGATGGTACTTTAAACTCAAGCTTCTTTCAAATAAAAACATATCAGGCAGGATATGAAGATAGAAACCCCAGTAAATTTGTTGATACATTTCTATTGGAGTGACTAATGAACCCACTGTGCCCTAGACAGATTCATAATGAGAGTTCATAGGTTCAAACCCTGTCTGGGGCTCATTCATCAAAATTAAATGTGTACTGCAGCTCAGCATTAAAAAATATCCATCCACTCCTCCTGTAAATCCGTTGCTTACAATGGAAAAAAACTACTGGGTTGACTTTTTGACCCTGGAGCTGTGATCAACTGGCTCACTTGTCCAAGGTCAAACAAAATGCAGCAGTGAAAGCTGAGAAATTTTTAGTGTTGAGCAACTGCCATATATAAAATGTGAGTGGGAGGACAACGGAAAGCTCGTTACCACGTTAATTAATATTTATAAACTACATTAGAAATAAAGCTGCTCTATAGCCACTAGAAATGATTACTAGTAACACTGTTGACAACTTCAGAAATTATCAGATGTATCCTTCCACACTTCTGGTTGTGGTTTGTGCTTTGTTTGGGGGTTTTGCCAAAACTTTTTTTGGTTTGGTTTGGTTTGGGATTTTTTTTTTATTTTTAAAAAAATTTATTTCTGGCAACTAGAGATAATTCTCATATTTTCATTCATGAGTTCTAACATACTTTCTCAATTTCTTTGCCCATGAGAGCAAACTATTTCTGGAAGGTAATAATATCTTGTGCTGTAAGGAAGTACCACCAGATGCATTTTCAAAAGGTTGGGCAGATATTTCTGTTCAGACACTTATTTTGTTTAGAGGCGACTCTGAATAAAGTCAATTAAAATAACTCTATCCATGATGACGCTGAAAAAAAGAGGAGGGGACAGCTTATTTTTATAGGCAGTTAATAAAAATTTGGGCAAAGACAAGATAATTCAGCAGGATTAGGAATCCCATTTTATGGGAAATACGTTGGAAACACCTGCTGTATCCAACATCACCCATTCCTGAGGGTTTGTGGAATCCCTGGAGTGCCACGGGGTCAGTTTGTGTGGGCAGTGCTTGGGCTGATTCATTCACTCAATCAGTGAATGGTGAGGACAGCAACTGCAGGAACTGACCTCACTGGGAAGGTCCCACTTCCATCCCAGCAGATTCTGGGCTCTTTTAAAGTAGTATTATATGGGATCCTACAGTAGTGCTGTAGCATTATCATCACTGCCCTGGATTAAAACTGTCAGTGTAGTCATGGCTTAAACAGACAATTATGTGATTCAGCTAAATAAAGTAATAAATAGTAAACAAAAGCAGTGTACAGCACATACAAACCTACCTCCAAATTCAGGGAGCTAAAGCTATGTAATTTGTTATGATATTTCCATTACAGTGAGATGATGTTTACAACGTAAAGGAAATTTGGGAACGTTTTCCTGTAGGGTTTAAACAGCTATGGAGAAAGTGACTGGACCATCTAGATCTCACTTTTGTTCTTCCAATCACAGACCAACTCAAAAGACTCTGGCTAAAATCAGTAGTTCTGTCTATGCTACACAAATATCTCTTTGCAATTCTAAAAGCCAGTTTGATGCTCCCCTTGTCCTGACACAGGAGGCCTGGGCTGATCATCCTGCCCCACACCCTGGCACTCAGCTCTCCCCTGCCACAACACCAATCCCACCCTCAGCCACACACCTTGCACAGTTAAGATGAATTTTTGTTCCCCCATCCCTTAAGAGTTTGATGGGTAGCAACTTCTCGTGTGATTTTCAAACTGACTCCAAGTGCATGCTTTCTCCTTGAAGATCCATCTATCAGGAGGAGCTCAAAATGCATTTATTTTCAATTATGTAGGACTTGGTTTGAGTAAGCACAGCTTTTTCGGGCATGTGAAGAAAAAAAATTCATTGTGGTTGCTCAAAGTTTCAGGATCCTCTTTAAGAAACTGGAGAGCACAATTGCACTGTAAAACTCAACTGCTCAACTGTGCAAATTACACCCTAGACAGGTCTTATTTATTTTATGGATCCTATTTATTGCTGTTCATTTGGGCTTTGTGTATTTTACATTTCTGGCAGCACATATATCTAAACAGAAAGATTGCAGAGATTGTATTGGGCCAAAGGGGGTTTTATCACTCCCTAAGGTGAACGGTTTACCCAGGAAAATTGGATCTGCACTTCATTTAATGTAAACCCTGAGGGAAATCCAAACAAATGGGACACGATATGTTTATTTCTTGAGCTCTAAAAATACCCCCAGCAGCCAGATTCCCAGTATGGGAGGTGTCACTGCGCTTCCAAAAGGAATTACGGGGCTTCAGCTCAGCCAGATTTTCAATCCCAAACGCACAAAAGGACTTGACTGAACTGGGAACAGGAAAGCAAATACATTTTGTGCAAAACCAGTGATACCGAGGTGTAAGCTGGAAACAGAGAAGGTTATTTCTCTGCTCAAGTTGCCCAAGTTGCTCTCATGATTTCTGTCCCGACCAATCTGAGATATTTTTATTTTTTATTGTCTAGAGAGGAACAGAGACAGAAAGCTGCCAGGGATGTATCTACCATGCAGAAAATACATACAAACAAGCTGAATCTGGTGTTCAGGGAAGTGTTCTGGAGGGCATGTTAAAGGTTGAAAAGAGACAATAAATAGATATAAACCTACGTTAAATGCACACATATCTGCTTGTGTGTACACCAGCATCAGGGCAGAAAACATCTGTATTAGCCTGTGAAACCACTCACTTCACAGAGAGACCAAGACAGGCCCAGCCCTCTGATTACTGAGGACAGTAATCAAGAAACATGCTGCACAAAATCGCTTTTCCTACACCTATTGTCTCATAGTGTGAGGTATCACACACTACCTCAGCAGAAAAGCATTTTCTGGTCACTCAAGTTTAGTTTGGAGCCGTTGCAGCTCTTTGTCTGTTCTTTCATCAACCAAACTGCATTTGAAAGTCTCCTGGCCCTCTACCAGTACAACAGTAATTTCCTCAAAAAGCTGAAATGTCTAATAATTTCTGCAAACTACGGAACGAAGTATTAATGCTGTGAAATGATCAATTTCCATGTGATTAAATATATATGTCTGTAGTAGTGATTCATCAACAAGTCCATACACTGACAACATTCCAGTATGCAAAACATATGACACTTATTAAGCAAAGAATTCACATTTGCTTAATATTTGCTCTTTGTGGGAGGTTTCCTGTCTCACTCTCAAACCATAATACGCTCTGCATTTCACATTGACAATGCTGAAAGAGAACCTTAAACACAAATCCACAGCAGAGAAAACTGTCACACTTGCTCATTTGGTTTTCCTTAAGAAAATATTTTTATAACTAATAACAACAGGTCCTACCATTTTTTTATTTCCTTTGAACAGATGCACTATGGATATCCAGAGCACATTATGAGAAGTGAGCAGGAAAAACAAAAAAGCCATACAATCCTACATTGGTACCAATATGTGCTGTTTTACACATCTGAAACCATCCATCAAGGAGATGAAGCCAGGCAGAAGTACTTACAGATGGGACAGGGACACCAGGTCATTGAAAGAACCCTCGGGAACACTGGAAATGTCATTTCCATGGAGTGTCCTACAAGAGGGAAAAGCAGGAAGGTATCAAACCACGGTATTTTGTCTGCTCCCTGCAACTGAAGGAATTGATGTTTAAAAAGGGTATTTAATTTTGATTCTTGGGGAGTTTCTATGAGTTTCACAACTCATGAACTTCCATGCTTTATCACTTCTACTTTGAGATGTTGGCATTTAAAACACTGATGCAATCAGAATTGTTGGTGAGTGCTGCTGTAAATTAAAAAGGTGACACACCATTTATGCTATTAAAATTGTATTGATGACAAGTAGACCCTTACATCCAGACCCCTGTTCTCTTCCAGAATCCCATTAGCCAGAAGCACAGCAAAAGCAGAGCAGGGGAAATAAGAATTGTGAAAGTTAAATTAAGTATTGACTTCAGAGAGATCCTAGGAGAGAGAGCAAGGGTCCCTGAGGGTAAATACAGCCACACTTTCCCGTTCTTACAGTAGAAAATACCTCTCTGTGCTACCAAGGAAAGCACCTGAAATGAGTTGTTTTAGGACATTATCCACCCTGTGCAAAGAAACAATCATTTTTTAGCAGCTTTTTCAGGACCCCTGAAAGGAGTAAAAGGGTTCTCCACTGTTTCCAGGACAATTTAAGCACCCGCTTTATCTCTCTTCTGAGAAATACATTTGTGCGTGGGTTACATAGGGAAGCATAAATGGGAATTACTGTCAGTGCTCCAGACATGGCACAGGAGGGTGGAAAACAGAAAGCTGCTGTGTGTTTTGGAGCAGCTCTTGCCCTCGAGTCATTTATTTTCTATCTTACCCGGTGATTTGCTGACACAGCAATCACAGTTTTTATTTCTGTGAGTGTACATATTGTTGAAACATTGAGTTTAAAACAACCCAAATCTCAACCCATGGAAACAGACAATAGCCCCAAATGAAAACAAAAGCATCTGGTTTTTGCAACCTTTCATCCCTAACACCACTTTCAGCTGCACCAGGATCTACATGATGCCCTTCCAACATCCTGATTCTGAAATTTTCCTTTAAGCCTACCTTGGTTTTGACTATTAATAATAACTTGGCATATATAAGGGTGCATCTCCAAGAAATTAATCCGAACAGGAACAGGAAGGATATGAGCTCCCACACAGTAACTCCAGATAAAACACACTCACTAATTCTGTACAGAATGACCAACTGAGTGAGACAAACCCCACAGCTGTTAAATGAGGAGTATTTTGTTGGTATGAGGAGGCCTACCCAACCACTTGTCATCAAAATGTTCAATGAAATGAGCACATTTAAATAAGCAGCTGCTCATAATGAGCTTACTGCTGATTGTTTAAACTGCTTCAAGATCTGCAAGACAACCCTCTGTAAACAGACAACAGAACTTATATTAATCTTCAGGTTGTATCAGTAACATTTATCCTGTGAAGGGGTACATTTTCTTTTCTAGGTGTATTGGAAACATCCAAGAGAAGCTGAAGAATGACACAGCCATTTATCTGTAAGAAGCTAAACTCATCAAATAAAAACCTTAGAAGGACTGGCTTTATTACATGTCCTGAACACTGAGGTGTTTCATGGATGCAAATGCCTGCATTTTAATAAAAAAATCATGTCAGCAACATCGTCACTCCTGCAACTAAAATGAAATGACAAATGCTAACCCCCCCTTAAAACTCACAATAATAAATAGTGGCAAGAGAATTCAACAGCGCAAAAAATCCTTTCCTCTTGGATCAACATCAGGAACACATTTTGACAGCAAAACTCCTTATAAGAAAATGGTCAAATAAAATCTTTAACATTAGGCCAGTTAAAGCACACACACTGATGTGTGTATTCTCTCTCAAAAGCACAACTTCTAGAGATCTTCTTCTGTAAACTCCAATAAACAGCAGGGGTGTGGATTTAAGGTGATGTGGATCTCCTCTGGAGGACAGAGTAACAGAACACTTGAGAATCCTTGAAGTCAAAGCTTCCTTCTACATGGAATCTCACTAACTTATTCCTTTGTCTTCAGGGAAGGAAACTAATTCATTTTCTGGTTGTTTTTCTTACAGGAACCCTTCCCACGTCCTGCCTGCCAGCCCACTGTCCACAGCACTGGGTTCCTACAGACACAAGGGGGCTGTGTTCTTGTGAAGGCAGAAATGTGGCCCAAGGGTCGAGCTCACAGAGCCACATCCCATCAGGGGCAAACACCTCCAGGGAACCCCAGAGGAGCCAAACCCTGCAGGACCACCACAGCTCGGATGTCAGGGAAAAGGGGAAGCCACATTGTCCCTGCTCCACGCTCACAACAGCAGAGCTTTCACAAACTGACTGGATAAACACAGGGAATCATTCTCTGATGCAAAAAAAATGAATCAGCCAAATACTTCTGTTAGGTCAAGTCAGTGCAGCACCCAACAATCAAAGTGTATTGCAAAAACTGGTTCCAAAGTTGTGCCCAAAGATTATTGGTGACAGCTTTATCATCAACACATATTAGTGTTTGCCTGAGCTTTGAACTGCAGGAAATATCCATCGGTTTTCAGTAAAACTGGAGTATCTGTTAATAGAATATTCAGTAGGTAATTTTATCCCTTTTTTCCCTAACTATAACATGGACAATTACTTAGTGACCTTAGAAAGTATTCTGGTTTCTGGACTTTGCGTCTTAACTAAGTCACATATGAAAATATGTGATTACACAATAATCTTTAAAATAATCTGTTCAGGTCCTCCAGAGAGTTCTAATATTTATAATTTGTCTCAATCTCAGCTTCCTTAATCTGTTTATATTTAGTTTCTAAGAAGACTAGCTTTGGACAAATTAACTAAAAAACAAACCCACGACTTTTCACTGTAATAGCTTTGGCTCAAAAACCTACTGATATCAACTTCTGCTTATTAAAAAAATTCTCCAGACTTGATGTTGTGTGCTCCCCAGCACCCTTTGGCTGCCGTTATGGACAAACCATGTGAAGGCTGAGATTAAAGACCCGATTGTGTAAACACTGATAGATATTAAGGCTTAAACATAAACATGTTGACTCTGCAGTTTTCTCACTAGGGCTGAAAAATCTAAGGAAGGGAGGAGAGAATGAAATATCTGTCAAAGACCAAGTGCATCATCCAGCTATGATTATTCTGATTTTCAAAGCACTTACTGACTGTATTTACTATAGAGGCAAAAATTACAGAAAACATAAGGAATTTGGAAGACCTTCATGAGAAGGGTCTGCTACCTTCAAAGGCACGCACAGCCAAAGGCAATGAGATCCCTAAATTCTTTTTGTTAAAAAAAAAAAGTGGAAATCGTTTTGCTGATGTTTTCTCTTTTAAGTTCCCCTGAGAGCGTGGATAATAAAAAACTGACAGTAACAGATTTCATATTGTCTCTTGGAAACCATTTTCTCTTTGGAGAATTGATTTTTAGTAGCAACAGTGATGACACGTGGCAAAAGTTGTAGCTGATACCAGAGTTTTGTGGGCCATAATAAATCAAATCAATCTGGAGGCTTCCAAACACCGGGAGCAGAGGCAGAGATTCCCATTTAGGCTTCATTTCACTGCTCTGTGCAAGGCAGTGGGGAGTTTCTCCCTTGAAGGAGGAAGATATTTTTTTATTTGATTAGCAGATCATTTAAAAAAGCCAAAAAACAACAGTTGTCATTAAAATACTGCCCTCTGTTTCTGCCCATATGTGGCCTGCAAGAACAGAAGTGAAAAGACAAACTGTAGCAATTGGAAAGAGGGAGGCACGGTTTATCCACACTTTAATTCAGGGTAGAGAGCCCCACACGAGCTTTAATCAAGCTGGCTTGCATATCAGAAGCAGGCCAGAAGACAGCTCCATATGGAATAATTTATTTGGCCATGAAACAGAATATATTAATCTGTGGCTGAATTTCAGGACTCATGTAACAGCTCAAATGTGACCATCCTGGTGTGCTAGAAATGAGGATCCCAAGCCAAACTTAAAACAACAAATCCAAATCACGTATCTTTCTTGTTTTTACTAATGAAAAGTGGGAATCCAAAGCTGTCTTGTAATCTGGGAGGTTGAAACTGAGATATCTGTTTTACCACTGAAACCACAGTGAAAGGTCTCAGCCAAGCAGCTTTGCCTTATTGCTGCCACAGTCCCAGTACTGCTCACACTGACACTTTGATTCCACATTTATGGAGTCAGTGCACAGCAACCACTGCTCTTTAAATTAACACAAACTTCTGCATCTGAACGTCATCTAATATTTTTTTTTTTAAATAGAAAATACCAATGTGAAGCTTCAAAGCACTCAGGACAATTTCAGCTCCTCTGTCCTGAGCTTTGAGTGTTCAGAGCTCTTTGTCCTTCAGCACACTGAACAAACTCACTCCAGAAAAGCTATTTAATTTATCCCCTTTGGTTACTGTGCAAGTCATGGTGACCCACTCATGCTTCTGGGCTGTGGGGAGGAAGGATGCCTTCTCCACCTTCCTGCCAGCTGCACGTGGGGCCAGGAGTCCACAAAACCAACCCAGGGTTTGTTTCTGATAGTGAGAGGCAGTGAATACGAGACAGAAGCAGGAGCCAGCCCTGTGGATGCCTGAGGAAAGCTGGGAGGAGGCTCTTGCTGGGAGGAACAGGCCCACAGCCCACACTCTGAGACAATGTAAAGATGACTTTCAGAAGAGATTGTAAACAAATGGTTCAACCCAGAAAGCTGCTGAAAGCAGCTACGCTGGAAAGAAATGAAGAGTGCAGAAAAGGACCTCCCAAGAAATAAACCACACATGGATATCTCTGAGTAGGCTCCCACTCAATGTGAGGTGTAATTTCATTCACAACTTAAGGACATTTGAGACAGGCATCTCAGCATTACTGGTGCCCAGCCACTGGCCTGATTTATCCACTGATTTAGTGTGGGGGGCTTCTAACTTCCCTTCAGATTGCATTCTTTTGTGTAGAAGCTTGCCTGCATAAATCTGAATCCACAGGAAATATTCTGAAAATGCATAAATTTTCCACAAAGACACTCTTGCTGAAGCATCCAATAGAAACCTACACTCTATGACCAAGTTTTTACAGACAAAGACAAAAGTCCTTTCCTGTGGAGCACCCAAACATTGTTCAGGCAGAAGAGCCAGGCTCTATGCAGTCTTTTGGAGACCTGTTTTCATGATAGTTCCTGCACCTGAGCTTCCAGAGAAAAGCCACTCATCCTGCAAACATGTAATTGCTTCTTTAGCACTCACCTGCTCTGGCCTCTACCGGACAAATTGCACCAGAGTACAAGTACATTGGAGCTAATCATGTGAAAATATTCATGACCACCCGCCCATTAACCCCCCCTGCCATCAGCTGCAGCTCAGCTGCATTGGAGGAGTTGCACTCACAGCACTCGCAGAGACCGGAGCCCGTTGAAGGCGTGCACGGGGATGCACCGGAGCCTGTTGTAACTCAGGATCCTGCAGAAGGGGAGAGCAGAGTCACAGCTCTGTGCTGGCTTGGGTAATTTCACTGCTAATCCAACCACAGAGAAGCACGGAAAGCCACATGCTTAAGCAACAAGATCTACGCTAATTGCTCAACAGCTAAGATGGTGTTGGAAAAGCAATTAAAACTGTTATCAAAACTTTGGGCTACTTACAGCGTCGACAACTGAGTCATGTTGCTGAAGGTGTGATTGGCCAACACGCTGATGCTGTTGTTGCTCAAATCACTGAAGAAACACACAGAGAAAATACAACTCACATGTATGAATTAAGGAATACACCTTTTCGAAAAGATCACATAATATCTGCACAACAAAATGCTTGAAGCAATTGAAAAGTCACGTATTATCAACTGGTGTATTTTCTGACCAGCTCTGAATGAGCTCTAAAGGGAAAGCACATCAGACTCCCCTAAAATGCCTCAGACTCAGAAATATTAAGGCAGATTTCCAGCACATAGCATTCAATGACAAGAAAAAATGAATAAATGACACAAGCACTGCCGAATATTTACTGTTCCAACTTGCTTTGCAATATATTCCAGGCACCCCATTTCCATATGCTCTTCATACTGACAGCTACTAGAACAAAATTTCATTTTTCATTTTAAAAAGTCTTTTAGGCTCAACCAGAACATTTTGCTTTGTTATTGGTCTCCCTTGAAATGCAAAATTAGAGATACTTCCAAATAAAAAACACTCTTAAAACAAAGGATTCCGGTTTTTCCTCCATGTTGTTTTTGTCTGAGGCTGCCCAGCCCATTGGACTGGAGTATCTGCACAGCTGATTCCAACAGCATTTGTAAATTCCCAATAAACAGTTCAGGCAGGAAATCTCACTCCTGTGTATTTCAGGGAGCAATTTACAGAACAAAGTCTAGCTGTGTCTCTATCTGGATGAGTGTTCATAGCAGGAACAGCTATGCAAATTGTCATTGCCTTAGCATTATAAATACTGCCTCATCTAGCCCAAATTAATGTGTCTCCTCTGCTAATGACCTTTACAGATAAAACTGCCAAGTGAAACTGCAGCAGCCTGCGTTAGAGTTTTGTCCTCTCGGGGTCCTGCAGAGCAAGGGGCTTCTCAGGCACCTCACTCTTTATGACCATTTATTGGCAGCAGTGTCCACTGTGAAATTCCTTCCAAATTCAAATTACAGAAGGTTTTGGGGTTTGGTGTTGTTTCTTTTCCCCCCCTCTAAATACTAATTATTTATGTTCCACCAACAGCGTAGTGCAGAAGGAGTCATGCAATTTTGCTGACATTGAAACCACGTGTTTCTTACATCAGTGTCAGGTGTCTGAAGGCAGAGAGCCCCTTCGGCACAGCAGGCAGATGGTTTCCTTCCAAGTATCTGAAAAAAGTCAGATTTGACAATTATACAAACACATTAACAAGAACTCATGTCACTCAATCTGCACCCTGAATGAGGACAATACAAAGGCAGTCGCTAATGAAATTATCTTTGATTCGTTGCTTTGAAACTCTAACAGCTTTTACTTCATAAATGAGTTACCCCACATGCAAAGCACGATTCCAGCTTATTATCGATTTACTTTATTTCAGACTTGGAGGTGCATAGAGGATCCCTGGCCTACAGCAAACAGACATGAATATTTGGTTCTTCTGTGACAGCAGCTGAGGAAGGGGAGAAAAATTGCATGGCTTGTGCCCTGAACTTCGAGTTACCTTTCCCAAGTCTCTCCAACAGTGCTGACTGCTCCCTGACCCTGTGAGGGAGGCTTTGTCTTGTGAGTGTGAGCTCCCTGTGCAGCCAGAATGGGAAGAGGAGCTGCACTCCCAGATCTCTGTGCTGCAAAAAGCCCCACTTATTCCAGGTTCAACACAAACATCCACGAGTTTGATGGCACATCCACCCCAGCAACACACCCTCCTCACCTCTCCTTTTCACAGCACGCTGGCACAGGAGGAGAGCTTGGTATAAATTGAAGACCAAAAACCAAGCTCTCTTGGAACAGAGGTTCCTCCCACATGCACTAAATGTATTTAACAGCATATCTCGTGTTTCCAGTGTGGAAGTTGTTTGAGACACCACTGAACCTGTCTCCATACAGACACAGGCACAGTAGGGCTAAAGCCTTTGGGGACAATCCTAAATCCTCATACAGGCAAACAGTGCCTGCATTTTGCAGTTTTTCTCCACTGAAGAAACATGATCAGTGAGTAACTCAGCAAAATCCCCAGAAAAGCACAATACTTTTAAAAAGCTTGCCTAGAAGAGAGCATGGGTACTGCAGTTTCCACAGCTGACTTGTGGCAGCAATGAGATGTGGGCGTTTCCCTGTTTATTATGATAAAACAGAGACACAGCTGGAAGTTTTTTCCCTTAACCTTGTCTTTTAGGTGGAGCTGCATCCCTGGAAGACACCAGAGTAATAAGGTTCCAGTGGAAAGTGACTACTGTGGTACCATGGCACTGTCAAGATGGTTTTCCAGACATCCTCCAGAAGCAATGCCTACCTGGGAAACAAATCCATCCTTCTCAGACAGCACCGTGGAGGAGGAAGGCATTCCTCCCTCCACAAGTGGGATTAAAGATGAAATGATATTTTCCTGCCTTACAGGATACTGTAGGGATTTTTCCTGAGGTAGACATGGTGCAACGCAATTGATATGGAATATTTTGAAACATAATCAAGTGTAGCCAGGAAATGCAGCCCACAGACACCAGAACACTTTATGTGCTGCCTCTGCTGCTGAAAACAGAATCCGATAATCATGTTAAGAATTTTTATTCCACACATACAATTTCCTTTTCTTTGGCAACAGGCCTCCTTATTCTGCACTTACTATAGCAAACAACAATAATAATAATAGATTATTCCTGTGCTCTATGTTCCCTCCCTACATTAACTGTAACAGCACAGAGATACATGTGTAAACTAAATCCAAGAAAATTTTCCCACAAACTTCATTTTTACATCATTCAAAAATAAAATCTATAAAAACTAACAGGATTTCTTACATAATATATTTTATAGCTGCCATTACTTTTCCCCCCTTTCGTTTCAGTGTAATGATCTCTCACCATTTTCTGCTGCTTCAGATCTCTTTTCTACTGAACTCCAACTGAACTACTCCAAGCAGCCTCACAGTTATCCCTTCTGCCTGCACACAGGATCCCATCCTGGCAGAGTTACCTAGAGAATGCAGTGGAGCACACCAGACTCCCACCAGGATTAGGCTGGACAAGGTGGGAATACCAGCTTCTGACTTTTTCACCAAAAGAAATTACCTTCTCAATTAGAAAACCCTACTGAACTAATTAATCTCTGCCCTGACAACGACCACGAGCACTGGGTGAGAGAGTTGCACAGCCAGCAAAGCAGGGACAGTCTCACTAGCCAGAGCACAGGTTAGTGCCACACTCACACCTCCCATGGATACCCACATGCAGCAAGGGGAAAGCCACTCGCTTAATTTTGGCTAAATTTGCCATAAATTATTGTGAAAATGGAGTCCCTTGGTAATTTCACACCATAAATTGCTATGCAGGACATTCTCAGAGTTTAGACATGAATGTTACATCTTAAACAGGGCAAACCACATCTCTTTCCCCAGTCATGGTCTGCTGTGGATGCAGCAAGATGCTGGGAGTCTGTGCCTTCCCCTTCATCACAAATCTCAAACCCACACAAGAGGGCAGGTTAAGGTTCTAGTCTATATTCCAAATGTAAAATCCGAAGGATTTCTAAAGGAAATCAAAAGCAGGTCATGTATTATGTATTTGGAAGTTATATATGATTTTCGCTCAGGAAAAGAGACTCTTGCAATATGTCGAATTCTTTAGGAACATATTTTCAGGATATTCTCTTGTTGATCTCAATATGAAACAGCCTGCAATTTAAACAAACTGATGGTAGTCAGCCAAAGTATTTCCCTCCTCTTTTGCTTTCTGGGGCAATCAAAAGTCAAGGGTGCACATTTTAATTCAGTGCTTTATGACTCAGACTAACATAGACATGCAGACCCCTGGAGTTAAACTCCTACAGAAGATCTGCTTTGAATAGCTCTGGATTTGCACTGCAGCAATTTGATGGTTATATAAATGTGCTAGCAGAAAACTGCAATACTCATACCAGTGGTGTAGTTTCTGAATAAACACAATTTAACTCTGAAAAAGTACTGATAACACACTTTTCATGCATCCATAAGAACAATTCACCACTGTTAAACCTCTCACCCCATTATCCAAAGCACGGCAGCATTTTCTAAGCTGAAGGCATTCATTCTGAAAGCACATTTAAGCGCAGGGAATTTGAAATAACCAAGGCTTTTAGGGCATAAGAGCTCGCCAAGAATCAGGAGGATCTGGGCTGCAGGATTTGAGGCAAACAACTGCAGCTGGGGAGGCTCCTCTGCCAGAGCTGGGGGGAGCAGGGGCAGCCCCTCCCCACCTTGCTGGGCTCAGCAGGATGGATGGGGGCTGCAAGGGGGCTGGAAGCTGGACATAGTGAATAAAAGAATTATTCCTGAGGGCAAATGGGCAGAGACACAAAACTTTGTGTATTTATGTATACATACATATAAATAAAAAACCGCAGATGAAGCTACAGATGCCCTGCCAAAAACCCCCTCAAAATAGCCATAAAAGAGTGAATGTGGAGGGAAGATTAAATTTTTAATTCTTTTCAGTCTTTAGCCAAAGGAATATGATGTCCATGGTGTCTGGTATGCAAAGAAATTATGGTATGAATGAAGAAAAATATACATCTAATTTTAATTCTGGGAATCAAGTTATTAATATACAGTGTCACAACTGAGTGTCAGTTGCCTTAAAATAGACACTGACTGCTATCCAAAACAACCTCATTTGCTTCCTAAGGTCTCTAGGCTCTAGTTTAAATATCAGATTGGAGGGGTTTTTATTTTTACCCATTGAATGCTGCTAAGAATCCTCAAGTCTCAGTCATGACTCGTAACCAACAAGCAATTACCAGGGCAAAAATTGGAAAAAAACAAACCAAAAAATCCCCAAATATGTGTTCAGCACTCAAAGAAAGCCACCACCTTCTTACCTAGAAAGGTTTGCTCTAGAACATGGCCAGGGGGCTGGCAGTGTGGGACAGGACCTGCAGCAGCCCCAGGGCTCATCCAGCACCTTCCACACACACCAACATTGCACATAAAAAATTTAAAACGATGCATAAAAGATGACAGCTGCTCTTTTCCCAACTTGTCTATTTTTATACTGAAACCACTTGGATTGGAGGCGATACAACCAGCACAAAGGTGCCAGAGCATAGTGTAACAATTTGAATCACTTGGAATCCTTTTTGTACTGAGATGTCTCTTCAGCCATAAAGTCAAGCTCACAGTGGCAATCTGTGCTAAGAGGAGAAACTGGAGAGAGAAATCAGTTCTCAGGCAGTAACTGAAAAGGCACAAAACCTTTCCTTTAAATATTCCACAAAGAATGTTACATTACAAAAACCAAGATACTTGGCAAATTTATGTAGCTCTAAAATGAAGTTACACTCTAAAATTTTTAATGTCGATACCCAATATCCTAAAATTTTGAGTCAAATTTCATTTCCTAAAAATGGTGGTCTAGGAAAGAATTGGACTGTGAAAGATGAAACATCCACAAAACATGAATTTTAAGAGCTTCAGTTACAGTTTCTTGAGACGAAACAAAAATCAAGTGTGGATCTAGGTTCAAATATGGATCTTGAACCTTCTTAAGCTTTGGCAAATTTGGACTCTGGATTTTGCTGTATTTGTACATCAGACCACATCCTCCATGTCTGACACACAGAAACGTGGCTGTGTTTGAGAGAAAGTTAAACCTTTAGTCTCTGCTAGTGCTAATGTCACCTTTCTGGCATGTGCTCAAACTTCACCAGCCACTGAATACATTAGTATTGATATTATTTACTTTTCTAAACTATCAGGTTTGAAATGCAGATTAATTCCTCTATTTCATCTGTAATTAAAATATCCTCTACAGAACTCTCCCTTCTGTCAGTGGGAGAATCCCCCTCTGCAGAAAATGAAGCAGCACCATGTAAACTTAATTGTTCCTCTCCTTTATTATCAAAGGAAAATTCACTGACGCCTGTGCTGGGGGTCAGTGTGTAAAACAGTGTGAATTGCCAGACAAGCAAGAGCATTTGCATCCTCAAGCAGATGATTTCCATCAGATATCTCACTCCAGAGTTTCCCTTTGATCAGCAGCAATACAGGCAAACCAGAAAACGGTGCTAAACTGTTACAATATTCCACACGTATCATAATTGCTTTGGGCATGTTTATGGCATCGATTTGCTTGGCCCAGGTACGAGCCACTGTTTTTAGTCACAAGTCAAAGGAAAACCATAAGTGCCTTGGAAACTGGAAAAAAAGGGTTGGGATTGGTGGTAAATAACCTCCAAGTAAACATGAAAACTGATGTGTCAAACACATGAACCTACCAGGCAGAACAAGAAACAGCAATGGGAGAGAGAAGCTTTGTGAGGAGAGAAAGAGAAATGGCAAAAGTAATGCAAATATTAGCGTGCATTAATATAAATGGAAGGGAAAATAATCCCTAACAATGATGTATGGATGCAGGTTTTCCTAACAATCCCACCAGTGCTATCTGATAGCTCAGTGTCATGACAACATTTGGGGTCTAGAGATGACATGATTGGTACATATTTATTCTAAAACACACCGTGCTCATTATGTTACAGCTTGTGCACACGCCGTCCACATAATTGCCTCCAATGTTTTTCCCCAGTGCAAAATGTTATTTGCTGTAGGTCCATAAAAGCAGCTGGATGCTGTCAGATAAGACTTTATTAGAAATAGACTATACTTTTGTGAATAAAAGGGAAAAATCTAGTGTTCGCACACTGCGGTAATACATAAAAGGAGAAAGAGCATGGGAAACTTAGTTCAAACAGATTTGGGGGAAAAAAACAGAAGAAAAGGAAAGCCTAAAACACTAAGCAGCAGCAAGGCTAAGTTCCAAACTAGCTCATTGCATGAACATTTTACTTCTGAACATCTGGAGTGGAAAATGGAGTATGTTCAAAAAACCCAAGGTTTCTCTTCAGGGCAAGCAAACAGTGGGAAAAAATGTAGGCAGTATGTAAATATACAGTGAAGGAATATAGAGTGAAAGAATTTGCAAGAAACAACATCATATTTTCCTATTCCCAAGAAGCTGGAAGAAAGCTTGCCCATGATGACGGGGTTTTCTGAAGGAAAAGCTGGGAAATAGAAATTTCTTGCATCATCATTGCTCTAAAAAGCCAGGAAACGGAGTGATCTCTGAGTGATATAACTCTGCTCTAGATGGGAGCCTTCCCTGCCAAGGTAATCCCTGCTCCCAAGGGTAGTACAAACCAAACACAGGGATGTCTCCTATCATTCCAGGCTCTAAACATGAAGGAGATAATGGTTTTCACATGTCTTGTCTACATACACATCGAAACCAGAAACTCAGAATGAACACTGGAAGGGGCGAGCCTGTGTCTCCAGTCCACGCTGCAATAAAACCTTGCTGGGGATCTTTTTTGCTGAGTGCAGGTACAGTGAAATTTGACCCAGAAAGGGTAACATTTCCCCTATGTGCCTGTGCAAGAGATACGCTCGTTTAATACCTGTTACAAGGAAAGGGATTCCTGTTTTAAGACTATTTTAAGACCTCAAAGAGAATTCAAAGGAACTTCTGAGAAGGCTACATTCAGCTACAACAGAGTGGCTTCAGTAGATACATGGCAGCTCTTTCTCTTAAACCACACTGCACAAAAGCCCTGCAGTTTAACAAAAAGCACTGCAACCAATGGCAGATGAATACGCCAGCAGTGGAAGGTTATAAATGTCAGACTGGTGCATCCATAAAAACTGCACTGAAATGCTCCCGTGCAGCAGGGAGGGAGCTGTGGGACACAGGGACAAGAGGCTCTGCCTGTCCTTGTCACCACCTTGGCTCCTGTGACGGTGGCCTTGGCCAACTGAACAAGTTGAGTCCCTTTCACCCTGTGCCCAGGAAGCTTTTGGGCTCCCTCTGCCAGGTTCCAGCTGTCCCCAAGATGAGGCAAGAGTTCCACTGGAGATGCTGCTCATCACAGCAACAGTGGCAATCCTCAAACACAGAACAATAAAAACGTGTAAATTCACACTGGTAACTTGTAACCTGCATGATATAGTTTGGTTATGGGCAACATCTCTCTCTCAATCTGGAAGCAGAAGAAAGGCAAGCAACACTGATTATTTTTTATTTACTCATTTCATTCTTGTCACAGTTTCCACAAACACATGAAATTCCATGCTTCAGTACCTGCAACCCATCTTTTGGTGTAGATACAAATAAGGAGCTTAGTTTATGTTGGTTGAGAGGAGAATGAGATCAGGATTGAATTTTGAGACAGCTGGGACAGATTCAAAGGTTATATTTGTAGAAAATGAAATATTCAGAGCCAGGCAGTCCATGGCTGTCTGTGTTCTGCTGACACATTTCTGGATGGAAAGCAGAAAGCTGAACTAGAGCTCTGCACAGCCAAGAGGCTCCTACTGAAGAAGACAGTCACGTAAACTCCTATGAACTCAAACTGCTCAGTTCCAGGCTATTGCCTCATTTGCCAAGAAATGGTTAAGAAATATAGCAGTTTTTAAGAATGTGAGACTAATTTTACTCTTTTTGTGAAAGCTATGTCGTCAGTGTATCAGATAGTATCAGTAAAACTCAATATGCGACATTTAAACATAAAAATTCCTCAGTGTGGCACTGGAAATCAAAGTAACATCTGTGATATCTTACTGCTGGCAAGTTACATTTGAATGCAATGAAACCTGAACAAAAGCAGAGCAGAGATGACATTGCAGACTTCTTAACACTAGTGGCAATATATAAGGGAATCCAGGCCAGGAATTGGCTTTTAATTCAAATATCTATTAACCACGCCCTAGTCAACAGTGTTCCGAGGATATATTCATTAATGCAAAATTTCCATGTTGAGTTACCACAGGCACTTCCAGTACTCTTCTCATTCACCAGCAAAGCCTTGCATTTGGCTACAACACTGGTAAAACCAGTGTAAACCCCATTCTCCCCCTGTAAAGGGAGCAAAAATAACAGTATGTACTAGAAAAGAGCAGAATCAGATTTTAGTTCATTACAAAATTCACCAAACATACCAATGAACTCGACCAATTATTTTCGCATAGAAATGTTGATGAGATTGTAACAAGTTTCAGTAATGACTCACCTGGGATAGATTTGAATAAGGGCCTAAGGGGGAAAGGCTCAATATTTCTACTGCCAACTGCTTAAGCCAAGCAGTTCCACCAGGGTATTTTATTTCCATGGAAAGAAAATCCACTATAAAGTCCTAGTGAGGCGTAGATGAAAAGACAACTAGAAAGATGGCTCTCAACTAGGATGAATTTACTTTACAATATAATCTAATTGTCTGTTATTTTAGCCATTTCATGAGGTTTGGAGAAAAGAATTCCTTGTTTCCACCACCAGCTTCCTTTTTTCCTTTTCTTAATCTCCTCAGAGGATAATTAGCTCACAGCTGCGTAACTCAGGAACATATTTTCATCATCCCATTTCAAACTGCCTCTCGTGAGCTTGGGCTCTCACAGAAGCACTACAGGATTTTTCGATACTAAAAAATGCATTTGTTCCTACACCCAGAATTAATGGGCACAAGGACGGATAAACTCTGTTCCCATTACAGAGCGATTTATTCAGTCAAGGGACAAATAAGAATAAGAATAATGGTCAGGACATATGGGAAGCACCAAAGCACAGATGACTAAAGTCAAAGGCAAAGCCCCCACGGACCCACAAAGCCTCGCCCTGATGCAGTTTGATGAACTTCTCAAGAGAGGGGATGGGTAAAAGGTAACTCACAGCTCAGTCACGTCCTTGGGAATTCCCTTGGGCAGCATCCGCAGCCCTTTGTTGCTGCAGCGAACCACGGAGTCCACACAGGTACACTGGGAAGGACAAGGAGGGGAGAGCAAGCAGCTGCTCTCATCATTACCTGCACAGGGAGAGAGGCAGAGCGTGAGCAGATCAGCATTCCAGCCCAAGGCACCCGCTCTGGAGGTAGCTGGTGACAAGGACCAGGGAGGGGAGCCTCTGAATCCAGGGTAACCACCCCAGCATTTTAAACTAGATCCAATGCTTTGGAGCACCCTGCCTTCATGCAAGCTCTTTAGGCAACATAAACAGTTCATAAACCGAATAGAAATATTTTTAAATAAATATTATTTTTTCTAAGGAGAATCTACTTTGTAATTCTGCAAATTACAGAGATACCAGTTCTGTGAATCCCAAATCCTCCCCCCACCCACAATATGCCAGCTGAAATGGAGAACTCGACCCGCACATTGCCCTTAAATCCATCTAGACAGATGACATTCACTATCTACTCTCCTTTTGGAAGACTTTTTAAAAATTCAGCTTTTAGATGTTAATTTTTTACTTTTCAAAGTCAGACTGGCGCTTTGTTTACGATCTGAATTGTAAAGCCTCATTGTCTTTAACAACGATAACCAGGCAAACAACAAACTGAAGCAGCACACTTCCAACTGCTGGCAATCCATCTGCGCACACATAAAAATATCAACTTTCTCCAAAAATGGTTTCAAAGGTCCATAAACAGCAGATTAAATCTTGTAATTGAAGAACAATAGGGTTTCTGCAGTAGAAACCGACGCTTTGAAGCTAGGAACATTAAAGCATGGATTTTCCCCAAAAGCAACAGGCTTTGCAAAACATAAGGCACATGCCTGCTGCAGGATCACGATGTATGTGAAAGGAAACACTTAGTGGCACATTCTCGGGATGACAGGGAGGGGAAGCACACAACTGTGTGTGAGCACAGGCAGCCCGAGCTGCCCGGCACGGGGACCCAGAGCTCCCAGCCTGCTGTCACTATGTGCCGCCTGCTCTTGCCTTTTAACTGATGCAAGGACTAATTGAGACAGATCTGGTTCTTTCTTCTCTCTGCTGGAGGCACCCATGAGCACGGAGATTAAAGAAAAAGACTGGAAGTCCTGGTACAAGATAACAGAATTACCCCTGACTGTACGGGTAGGAATCATTTGCATTCAGAGGGCTGGGGAGGCACCACCAGACTACAGAAGAACAGAGAAGATTTTTTTTCCTTTTCTTCCCCCCTGAGTTTAATGACTGGAAACAAAATTCAAAGTCCTTCATAAACCTGCAGAAAGAGCATGTTTTTTCAGCATATTTAATTTTCCCCTGTGTTCTGTGTTTCACACCCTGCCACCACCTACTTTCCATTTGCCTCGACTCCCAAGTTACTGCCTGACAGAGAAAGCTCCCAACTGTGGAATGACATTTTGTGCACCAGGATTCTTCTTTTCTCCCAAGTGTGGAATGTCATTCTGTGGACCAGGATTTTGGTTGGTTTTGGGTTGTTTTTTTTTTCTCTCAAATTAAAAGTGAATTATTCTTTTATGACTAAACTTGAGTCTCTTGAGCTCTGAGCTCAAGAACCTGGGCCTGCTGCCAGATTGCTTGACTAGGACAGGAATTAATTTTTACTCTAAGTAGGGAACTTCTATCACTCTTATTGTCTCTTCAGAGGTATGACTAACTGCAGCTCCAGCCTATCTGGTCTTAACAAGCTGCAAGTCAAGCTATCAGGGCATTCATTAGGCAATTTTCTCCTTACTGTTTTCTCTAAAATTTGCTTGATCAGAAGACAAAAACTAGCTGGAGAATGAAAGAAATGTCAAGGTATTTTAAACCTAGATTTAAACCTTTTAAACCTATATAGACCAAACAAAGCACGAAGCATCACTGAGTAATTTCAAATAATATCTGTTTTTTTAATTCCCTGTATTCCCATTTTACTGGTGACCCAGAAGAGTATCCAAATCTAAAAGACTTTCCAAGCCCACTGGTTTCAGAGTGTTAACTAAGAGTATGAATAAGGAACTGGGTGGAAAGCCCAGGATTACACCAGGATTAGACAAAGCAGAGCATTTGTCTGTAATAAATTAATTACATTTAGGTGTAGACAGTAGAAATTCAGAAACAGGAAATCAAGAATAAAAAGATATCACTGATGGAGAACAATGAGCTTCAGCTCTAGGTGGCTGCCTTTTTCATCACTAAACCAAAATGTTTGCTATGCAGCACTGCTTGGTAGGGAGGGATCTTCTCACAGAGGTGCCAACATTACCACAAATGCCAAATCAAACTGGATTTTCTTACCATCACAGGTGAAGTCCTGGACATCCACATCTTGGATTGGAATATCCTTTAAGAAAAAGGGTTTCAAGCAGCGTGGATTTCCACTGACAATTCTCTTCTTCCTCAGCCATTTCCCCAGCCAGGCCAAGTGGCAGTTACAATTAAAGGAGTTAGCCAGCAAATTACTGAAAGAGAACAAAACATGATTCCATTACACATGAACATAGAGAAATACTGAAATAACCACAGAAAGATGAGGGGCTCCAAGTCCAGGCTCTTTCCTGTGTTCTGTTCCTGTGAGATCCCTCCTCCATCCTGCAGATCTGGGAAATTCTACGCAGGTTTTATATTAGGGCTGGGGTTGTAATTAAAACATATATAGTTATGCATATATAGACACATGTGTATAAACCAAAGTGCTTACAATTGTTATTTAAACATACTTACATCACTACCAGGGCTGGATTTATTGTGGAATTCAACCCAAGCTACAGCTCACACCCAAGTCTAAACTCACCTCACAAACTGCACCCATGTGTGCATGACCTTCAACATGATCATGTACCTGCCCCAGCACACTCATCCTCCCCTTGCCTCCATCCCAGCCCACACAAACCAGTGCCAGGAGGGAGCCACTGGCAAGCTGAATTTGGGTTTCCTATTGAAACAGCAAGGATAGCCCCATACATGTACATATACACATTTATAAAGCAGCACTGTCATCTTGAGCCACTTATGAAGTTTTCTCAGGTCTGAATATCTGCAGTGAAGAGCATCTGCTCTGCTGCCTTGTGAACTTTGTGGGGTCTGCTTCAAATCTTGCTCCAGCTCCCAAAATATCTTCCATCCAGAGCTGCAGCCTGGGCATGGTGCTGTGGTGTGCAGCCCCCAAGGAATCACCTGGCACCTCCACGAGAGGGGTGGAGCCTTAGCAGAGCCTGGCTTAGCAGCTCTTCACAGCTAAACTTCAGATGAAGGACAGAGGCTGAGATCCCCGGTAAAAAGGGAGAGCTGGGAATGTTATGTACAGAGACAGGGAGAATCAACAGCCTCAGTCTGAGGCTGCCTCATGGAAGAAAAATGAGCTGTCAGGGCCTGTGTATGGAAAATGAAATATCTAAACTAATATTGATGGAATTTTCACATCGTGTGTGAATGTGTCCAAGAGTCAATATTTTGGTAGCACAGAAAGAAAGATGATAATGAAATTTCTTTAAATCATAGCATATCTTTTAAGACAAGAAATTTTAAGGCAAGAAACAGGCACCTCAAGTGCAGGTGTAGCAGTTGAAGTAGCTTGTAAGTCTTCACTTGCAACTGCTTTCACAAACCTAAACATGCAGTCAAAATCACAGTAGGACTTCAGCCAAACAATTCCTTCAGAAAACAATAGTGCTGAAGACAAAAATATGTGGCGCAATTGAGGTGGGGCAGTTAGAAAGCAAACCCAAAGCAGCTCCTAAATTGTGTAGGTTCTAGGCCAACATCACATAGCCACAATATGATTTACAGCTGCTCCCAGCGCTGCAGAACAGCCTACTTCAATCACTGCTCTGCCCTGGAGCTCTGGGGTTAATCCCATGTGGATCTAACACAGGCTTATGGACATTGTGGAGAAAGGAGAACTGGGGGGAGCGGAAAACTCAGCATAATGTTATAAAAATACTCCACCTGCTTCACACTACGATTCAAACGCCGCAGAAAGGTGAGAAAACCAACAGGTTACACAAGAGCTTTCAGACAGAAGGTGCAATAAAGCACTGAAAGCAACACTCTAATTCTAGCTGCTTTCCTTCGGAATTGTTTTCCATTTTCTTTAATCCATAACGGGACCACATGCAGGATGCTCTGTATATTTTCCACACTGATACACTTTGGCACGAGCAGAGTGCCTGAACCAAATGTCGAAACCGCCGATGCTGAGGGAGCCAGTGCTTCAAAGGCCATTTGTTCCACTGATGGAAGAGTGAGATCATATTCACGGAACTTCTTCCGTGACACAAATCCTTCAGAATGAAATAATCCACAATTGGAAACAAACAGCAGGTGTGTATAATCAGGTTTCTGGAAAACCAGCAGCTCTGAGTGTAAAGGACATTTTGCACATCTACAGAGCATCTTACCAAGACGTATCAAAAACCTTCACAAACATTCGATCTACAAAATGCTATATATAAAAAAAATAGTAATTATCCCTGTATAGAGAGGAGAGATTGTTCTGACTTAATGTGCTACTGTTCACTAGCTGAGCAGCAGTAACTATCTACAAAGCCTCCTTTTCTTCTTGGCAAACACAGGTCAACATATGATGTAAAATTTTTGGAACCTTTAGTTTAAAAGTTGGATTATGCTTTTTCTCAGGAAGTAAGAAAGAAATAGGTTGTTACAGATAAATTTAATAAATAAACAAACTTCCCATTTAGAAATTCAAATCACTCCAGGCAAAAAAAGGATGAATTTATCTTGTCAGCAATTGCGCACATCTTTCTGCTACTTTAGCAACATCTAGATTTTATCCTTTTCCAACTGCAGAGCAGTGATTTTTGGCTTTAATGCAGTATGAACTTCACACATGTCCCTGCATACATGCTCTTTCCATGGCAAGACTGTGATGCAACTTTTGACAGAAATGTAAGATGAAGGCTGTCCTTCAAGTATCACATGGATAAAGAGATTTCCTACTTGAGTTGAAATGGAACTGAAAGACTGGAAAGGCTAATTATATGCCAAAGATTTACTGTGGAACCTGACTATTCAAGTGGAGTTCTCAAATCAGAAACAGTAATGTTGGGCAGAAAAATTGATGTGAAAACTCATCATTAATAATCAGAGTTCCTACACATACAATAGTGATTTATCCGCTCAGACAGAAAAACAGCAATCAAACTTTTAGCAGAGATTTTGTACTAACATTAGATTCAGAAGTGTTTACTCAAGGACATAGACATATTTTAAAAATCAAGGGGAAATAGAAGTCTTGAGGAATAAAATATGCATATCCTACTACAAGTGCCTCTTCAAAATTGCAAAGAAATCATAGAACATTAACTATTTAAATAGATTCTAGTGACCTGTTAGAAAAACACGCTGAAACACATCTGGATGTTTTTGAAATTAGGTTGAAAATATATTCTGGAATTCAGGGTAAGTTTATACAAGAATAGTTACATGTCATTCTGGCATTAGCTTCATGCAGTTATTTTTATAATAATCCAAGGAAAAGCAGTTCTGCTTGAAAATATGTCCCCTTGACTGTGTAGGGACTACAAGACGTGACTGAATTCTCAGTGTGAAGAAATGGAAGTGCACTTCAAATTAAGATGCTACAGTACCTAGTTTGACCAATAAAAAATTGCTATTTCTTCTACAAAACAGATGTTCTTCCTCTATTGAAAATCATTAGATAGGACATTATTTTCAGAGCTGTCCATGTTTTGAGAATATCAACATGACTGACTCATAAAGAGTGAGAACAAAAGGAGAAATATCCTTTAGTTCTGTAAACATGCCAATATAAAAATGGAAATGGAACTTTGCATGAATTTTTGTCTCCCATTAACAGATGTAAAAGTAAGGCATTACAATACCCAACTAGCTCCCAAAGTGTGGGCTGAACAGGGAAAGCAGTCACACCATCTAACTTCAGTGGTGCTGCCATCCAATAAATCCACCTGCAACGGAACACTGCTGGGAAATGAACACAGCTGAATTCTGCATTTATGTGTCAAAAACCACCACGGCCTCAACCCACTGTCTAAAGAAGTCAAAACCACACCTTTTCTGTCTGTAGATCAAACACAGAATGAAAATGTGTCAAGGAACAAACCTTTCCACCAAGATACAGCTAGGAACCAACAGGATTTTAAGTCAGTGCCAAAGCAATGCATTCTAATTAGCAGCAGCTTTAATTGCTCTTGCTAGAAAGTGCAATAATCTTTTCCCACAGATGAAAAAAGAAAACGGGCTGTTTTCTATCAAAATATGACAAAAGGCAATCCTGTGAAAGCAAGGTAGGGGCTTCACAGACTGATTCAGAGAGCCACAGAGGGAAGCATAGAGACAACTGTGAGAGAGGCAGGCACTGACAGTGACAACAAGCTTTCAGCAAGTGCCACTTGCTTTGACCAGAGACTTGAAAACAGTCAATAAAAATAATCTGCTCGTGTTTCTCTCTTTGTCCATCAATTTCAAGGAGACTCTTGGGACTACACAACGGAAAAGGGAAGAAAATTCTGTGTTCCTTATGCTGCACAGAGCTAATGCCAAAATGATAACTGATTTGCTGGTGAAAAGTTGTAACAGCAAAGGGAAAGTGTGAGCAACAAAACAGCTCAGATTCAACACTTCTTTCTTTGCCCAAACCTGATGGAGAATGCTTTCCGATCCTGAAATGCAATAGCACTGAGAGTTTATTTTGACTGGACAATTAGGCTGTGTTTTCAGGACAGGCAATTTCCATTAACACCAACACCAGGGTCCCCTCTCACAGCTGGAAACAAAAGGCAGACTTACTCTCCATATTTATCAGTCTATACTTTATTAAAATGGACACCCTAAAAAAGCATTTAAAAGTATTTAAGAAGCCTGGGAAATATTTCAAAGAATGATTGAGAAGTGTAAGAGAATTAAAAGAAAGCTTAGGTTGGGATTTTCCAAGTCACAGTCTGTAAGACTCGACTATTTTGTCTTCTTCAAATGATCTGAAAATCTAAGAATTAGTGGGTAGACTTCTGATGTTTAACTAATTTAACAGAAATCCAAGAAAGCTGCTCTTACAAAATCAGACTCTACTGACACTAACGCAGCTTCAGGGAGCTGCAGTGTGTGATAAGCTACGCCCTTTGAATCTGCAGAAACTGTTTTCCATGACCTTCCACTGCACGTTGCACTGGGCTATGACACAGCAAAACAGTCATCCTGCCTGAGGCTGGCAAGCTCCACGTGTTTTCAGCCACTCCAGCTGAAACTACTCAGTTTTTTTTTTTAAAATCACACCTTGTATCCTCCAAACCTGTGATATCAGTAGGATGGAGTTTTCTTTCCCCAGATGAGGTTTTCCACACAAACTGAAACTCTGTCTTTTTAACAGGAAAGCGCAAAAGAACAGCACCATGACATTAAAAGTTAACTTTCCATAAAAAGATAACTTACATTGTAGACAAAGAGACCAGTGTGCTGAAGGCTCCGGGGGTGATGGTGCTGATGTGATTGTCATACAGAGAAAGGAGCCTCACTGAGCTCAGGCCAGCAAAGGTGTCGTTGTTTATACAGCTGATGGAGTTGCTCCTCAGCATCCTGGAAGGATTAAAACAGGGAATTAGGAACTACTGGGAGGGGGTGTAATTTCAGGGTAGGAGGTGCTTTACCAAGGGCATCAACAGATGCTTTGGAAAGCACTCTGTTTTTATTGACTGCTGAAGTAGAGCACAGCTAGAGGAGAGTTAGATTCATGTAAACATGTTCTCATGAATTTAAAATGCATCTCTTCCACTCAAGATTAGAGGATGATGGGAGCTGCACATCTGAAAGCAATATGCAATTAAAATTATGACTAGTGACAAACTTGAAATAAAAACTAAAGGCTCAATTTAACAAATATCTGAGAGTAAGCTGAGATGTATTTCAGAGATCAATTGAGAAAGACTGCCAGAAGTGTGTGACAATAACAATACTGGCTGCATTACTTCGGCTCATATCCTGGATGTTATTTGTAATCCACACTGCAAAAGTATGGAAGGAAAGAGCATCCTCATCAAAAATCAAGGAATATCTTAGGAAAGATTTCCAGACCTGGCACAGGCTCTGGAATATAATTATCATCATTAATTGTGAAGATGAAACCCAGTAATCATTCTATAAAATGGTCTTTGCCTGGTGCTTGTACCAGACAAATCAGTGCTGTGTTTTGGAAGATACATCTCTCTGAGTTGTTATGGTAACAATGAACTCGACAATAAAGACCAATTAATCTGAAAGACTGGAGTATCTTGTTTCACTCCATTGCAAAAAAGGCTCATGTGTATTTGTTACACTGCATGCCAATCAATATCCAGGTCTGTAAACATCACTGCACTGTTGTGATATTCCTACTTAGGTGAAAAATTATTCAGTAATTACAGCACACTACCAAATATCCACAAAACGCATGCAGCTCGTGCTGCTGTTGCAGTGAATTGATCCTCCAAACTGAGGAGAGTTAACTCCTGGGTATCAAATTCATGCAGTGAACAGTGGAGATTCAGACTCCCTTAGGAGTCTGGATTTAAATCTCAGATTGGTATCTGCCAGCTGGGCATTGAAATGCTACATCAACAGCTACCTGAAAATCACCAAGGAGAGTTTAGATACGGCTGGGAAAACATTCCCAGTGTCATCACCAACACTGAGTGTTTGAGGCTGAGCACTGTGCTGCTTTTGCACCGCTGCTCTCCATGCACAGTTACCAGCAGAGGCACCACGGCCTCTGTCATCCTGGGATTGCAGCTGGGGTGAAACTGTGCCAGGAAAGAGCCACAGGGCACAGAGACACACCTTGCCAGGTCAAGAGCACCAGCTCTCAAATGAACAGGCAGCAAATGAGAGAATAAGCCCCTCAGTGGCTTAGTAGCAGTAGGGAACATTTCTCCTGCCCTGTATGGAACGGATCAGGCAGCAGAACTGCAAGATGGGAGGGATGAATTTGAATGCCAGTATATCCTGCACAGTGATTTATTACATTTCAGGAACACACAGTCTTTTAAAAGCTGGCCCATGACCCTGCCGAATGCAGCCCCTTTGCAAAAGATCACTATTTTGATGCTGAGAGAAAGTCAGTTAATGGATAGCAATATATGTCCCTCAAGTCAAACCCTTTGGTTTCATATCATGGCTCACCACGCACTGTGTGCCCTTCCTGAAAGAAAACTCAGACTCACAAATCCTCATATCATGCTGTGTATATTTAGATTGCTTTATCAGCTGGGGGAAATGTAGGTCAGGTCAGCAGGATAGCTTGAATGTTAAGCATCTTTTTATTAAAAAATGCTGAATTTTGTTTAGGAGCACTGCCACAGGCTGCTTTACAGTATAAAAATTAATTTAATATCTATGGGCAGTATTTTCAAATCCCTTAGTAAAGTGCATACATTAAATTAAAGAACAGATGGCTGTAACCACAAAAAATGTTAATGGAACAGCAAAAGTTCCATATTTGTCATTACAGAACAAAGTCCTTGAAATGAAACTTGAATTTCTTTTTACACTTGAGTAAGGACTGAATTAATTGTATCATGATACCTTGCAACATAAGTAGTATTTCTTGCTAATGAATTGATTGCAGATTTTAATTGTATTTTGATTTCTAGAGTGTATTTATTGACAGCCCCACCTAGTGAAGTGCTTTCTTTCTACAGCACAGTTCCAATTTGGGTGGAGGAGGAGTGGGAGGATGGACAAAGAGATAGCAAACATGTTCCTACATGTCTTGTTTCCACAGGAAATTACAAAATAATAAAAGCATTAAATGATTGGTAGTGCACAAATTTGACATGTGACAGGTTCGCCATCATGTTAGTCCCGAAATTCCTGAAAATCTGTCTATTTTACAGAAATAGCAAATAAATCTCAAACCTGCCCAGGCCTAGAGGTATCTTGAAACCCTCATGAGCGTGCTGCAAGGCCCAGCAGCAGCACTGGCTGTCGAATAACAGATATTTTAGCAGGAATTGCTGGACCTGAGCCCTCCCACCCCACTGAGGGAGGACCAGAGGCAGGGCTTTGCACTCACAGGGTTTTCAGCCCCGTGAGGCCCCTGAACATCCGGCCGTGCACGGATTCCAGCTGGTTCTCTGTCAGGATCAGCTCCTGCACCCCCGAAGCTCCGTCAAAGGCGCCTTCGCGGATCTCCTTGATCTTATTGTTGCTCAGATTTCTGCAAGGACACAACCAGGCAGGAAAAGAATATCAGCAGTGTTTTATTCCAAACATCACACTGGAGGAAGACAGGAAGAATTTGTTCCTTTTAGTGGTTATCTAGAGAGACATTCATTCAGCAAGGAGAGCATCCAGAAGTTCAAAGGTATTCCTACTGTTCTTACAAAGAGCTCCCTTGCAGTCATCAAAACCACAATTATTTCAGCTATATCAGTATCATTTAAATTAATGCAATTAGCAGCTTTTAACACCTCATGTAGTTCTTTCTTATCCATGTCTCAGGACACAATAAATGGAAGTTTCTAACATCTGATTCACGTCCATGAAGTTATGGACAATGCTTGGGACTGGGTGCTCACCTGGCAAGAGTCAGTTAATGTTACTGCCACTGAAATGATGTCACACATCGAAATATGCACCACTTTTATGCACTGTACCCTGTATCTGATACAAACTTCAGTGTCTTAAATGTGCACTTAAATAAAAAACCACCACTCAAAAGGAAACGAGAATCTCTTAATGGTCAATTCACAGTCACTGCAATACACAGCATTATTTTCGAAATATTTACTCTGCCTATACAGTCTCAAGATGTTTGCTTATAGATCAATATTATAAAACTTTGATCTACAAAGTCAAACGAAGTTCTCCTGAAATGCAAAGTTAATCTTTTGAATATTTCATATTTGTGAAAACCCCAGTGAACAGACAATTCCTGAATGATAAAAGTGCCATCAGAGATGCATAAAAATAAATGGCATTTAATTATTTAAAACGTTTATATAGAAGGCCTTAAGGACATTACAACTTTGAGCCTGAGTCCTTCAAGTATCTCCCATGATGTCCGGTATAGATTATGATGAATAATTCTCTTTGTTGAGGTTTACGACAGGAAACATTGTTCTTTGTTTTACTATCTACAACAGAAAGGAGAAAGTACAAGATATGTTCTTGCTCCCAAGAAGATGCTAAATTCCAACACCATTACTCACGAAGAATAGCACGTTATTCCAGAAATGATCCCAGTACAGACACAGCATGAGTAATAGTTTCAAAATCCAATTCCAGGTGATATAAAACAAATGACAAGGTATCAGATTAACACCTGGGCTACTCTGCTCAGAAGAGCTGGCAATCTTACTGGGATAAAAGTTGACAGAAGACATGGCAAGAGGACAGCTTGGCCTCAGATAGAAATAATGTGGGTCTTGCTCTTTTCAGAAGTCATCACTTAATAAAATAAAAAAAAAAAGAGCCTTGGAAATATGTTTCATGTGGGAAACTGGAGTACACTGGTTTATGTCTGCTGAACAACTGTCAGAGAGTGGGCCCTACAGCATGTGGCCCATCACCTCTTGTGCTTTCTTGTGATCAGAAAGAATAGGAGCACGCCAGCAATCAGCCAAAAATAACATAAAAACATATAGAAATACTTACACGCAGATTTCTCTTTCCAGAAGTTTAGTGCTTTGTGCTAACGCTCACATGAGGAGTTTATGTTCAGTGTCAAAGCAAGTCAAGGAAGGATATTCAGACATGTGCATTTAATTTTGGGGCTCAGCTATTTCTCTAGTGGAAATGTTTATAGCTCAGCATCTCTTTTGAATGCTGGCATAAATAAATGCTCCCAAAGATCCCCCTCCTGGTAAAGATCATGCCACGATGCCTATTTGCACAAAAATGAATGAATAAGTAAGTAAATGTTTGTGGTGGGAAGGGAGGGTGAGTCACTATAACAGACAAAGACTTTGCAGATTGCAAACTGACCTACACTTGTAGGTATAAAGTTTTATTAGTTTTTTTTACCATATAAAAGATATTTAGGTACATGTATTAAAACATGGGGGCAATTTTAACGGTCTATTAGATACTGAAGGCAAGAAAGAGCAAATATTGGAGACAAAAGCTGGCCATGATCTGCAAAGGAATTGGCACCTTTATACAGTGCAAACATCTGAATTTTAATTGCTGCCAAAGGACTTCAGCAGATAGGCAGCTTTGCTCATTTGAGTTAATAATGCCTGATCTTTTCAGCAACACAAAACTACCCATAAATATGCCAGCAGTCTCAGAAGAAGCCAATTATAAATACCTTTCCCATGCAAAAGATTAGAAAATCCAAGATTAAATGCTATGGTGAAATCAAAGTTGCAAGGCAGAGAAAAGAGAAGCTCTGCAATAACAAATAGGTAAAGATGGCACAGCCCTGCAATCCTGCCTGGAGTATTGTCAAAGCAGATGTTCTGCCAACCTGGATTTTGTTATTTGTCTTCCTGAATTAGAGTTTCCCATATCAGAATGCAACAAAAAAAAATGGCAGATGACAACATTCAGTCACAAAAAAAAAAAAGTTTCCTCCTAAAGTCTGAACAGCTAGAATAATAAACATGAGAAATTACATACTTTTCAGGCTAGAGTCACCAGGAAAAATAATCAGCTGGTATAAAGCTTAAAAAAATGAAAGCATTGAAACCTTTTGCCTGGTCTGCAATGCAGAGACCTCTAACTCCATCCTTCCCAGCCCTAAAAGAATCTTTTATCTGTGATCATTACACTTGCCAAAGAATTTTTTTATCAGAAAAACCCTACTGACAGTTTATAGCAAACTCCACTACAGAAAAGCCCCATTTTCTTGCAACACTGAGCTTCTACAAGGAATTCTTCTTGAAATACTGGAAGACAGTGGAAAAGAAGCTGAGTTTTGAGATTCCTATGCCCTCTGGCAGGACCCAAATGGGAGCCAGCCTGACCTCAGCCTGGTAACTCACCAAGGCTTATTCCATAAGGACTTCCTGATTTACCCTGGCGATAACATTTAATCCTATTTCCAGACTTTTATTTTGGGCAAGAGGTCAAAATAAATTTTCAGAAAGCCTGGGTCTGCTTTACGGGGGGCTGTGAATAGGAAATGAAGAGATCAAGAAGCTATCAAGGTGACATTGTTCACACAGCTCACTTTTCGGCCGCTTTTTATTTCCTTTATGGCTGAAGTTTATAATAATATTATTTCTGTTGATCTCATAACTTCAGCACAGAACAAGCTGGATTCTATTCAGACTTCACAGAAACGTTCACCCTGCTGTACCTGCTGGGTCAATGTCAGCATTCCAGCTCCTCGCTGCTGAGTTACTGACACACCTTCCCATCCGAAAAACCACGGAGCACAGGGATCTGCTTGCTCTCACCTCCAGCCCTGCAGTTTCATCACAAAAACCAGCCTGTTCTGAGTGGGGCTTCCCTAGAATATTTCTGTCTGCTGGAGATGTGTTTGGAATCTTTAAGCACCTGTGAGGAGGAAAAGCCCAAAGCTGCTGCATTCCTCTGGAGGATGCTGAGAGGGTTTTACAGCCTCCACCAACAGTCTGGCTGGGTTTTATGGTGCGAGCTGTTCTCAGGAGCTGGATGGCTCTGAAAGTCTTAAATACTACAGACAGACAGTGAATTGCACCCAGTGCCACCCCTCCACTCCTCCAGCAGAGCAGACTGATGGCCTCGCTGTAAAAAACACGACGAGCCCAAATGCCACGAAGCACAACACACTCCACAACACGATTTCCAGAAAATAAAGTCTATTTCTGTATAACAAGTGACAGATGACTGCAACCTCATTTGCCACGGCAAAATTCATGCTCAGGGGAAAGAACAACAGGTAACAGCTGTTTCCAAGGGCACCAACTACTTCTGCCTCCCCAGGAAACTTGATATCCTGGTTTTGAAGCTGACTTCTAGTCTGCAAACTTTATCGTGATTCAATTTTATTTCACATGTAAAATGTTCAAATCCTGGTCTGACACTCCATTCAATGTAGCAGAAATACTTACAGGCAAATTAAGCCTCCAAAGGCAATTACATGCTGGAGGTGGGTTGGCAGTATCAGCTGTTGGCAAGCCAGCCTGACACTTCTTATAATAAAGACCATATTATATGTTCACTCTGTAACTTTGGCAAGACTTAACTGAATGAACTGTTAGATGACCCTTTCAGGTTTTGAGGTAAATATTTTTTATTACTCTTGTTCTCAAGAGAAGAGGTCAGTCCCCTTTCTCCCCAGCAGTGCATGAAGTATGGCAGTTCACCTTTCTATTTCGAATGTGAGCTCATTGCTGATTTATTTTTTCCCCTGCAGAAACAGCTGCTGGCACCTCAGTGGGAATGGCCACTGATTTCCTGTAGGCACAGGGGAGTGGGCAAGCTCTGGAGATGGCATCTGGGGGCTGCAGCCTTGCCTGTGGGTCAGTATCCCATTCCAGCAAGCGAGGGTCTCTCCGTGCTCCCTCTGAGTCAGACACCCAGGGGGTTTGGACATTGAATCTGTCACGGCCAGGAGACCCCCCCAGGCTCCCCCAGCCATGGGAGTCCCCAAGCACTGGAAGGCTTTTTCTCTAATTGACAACTTGAGGTAATGCCAGGGGGTGCTGGGGTTCCCAGTGTTTGCTTCATACTGAATTTGGTAGCTGCGGCAAGAAATTAACTGCTCCCTTCCACGAAAGTCAAAACTTCACCTCTGTGAATGGGGATGTCTCCCTTCTCCCTTCCTGACACAAGACCTTGCTGTGTTGAGTGAGATCTCCCACTGGAAATATAATCCCGGGTGAAAGGCAGGAGCTTCCAGCTCCCAGGGCTGGAGGGCAGCAGGTCCTGGAGCCTTTCTACCTCCTGGGGATAGGACACCCCCAAAAGTCCAAGTCCTGGAGCTGCTCCCACTCTTAGAGAGCTCAGAAATGCATCCTCATATTTCTCCTGCACTTCCAGCAGATTCAAAGTGCTCTTTGCTAACCACTCTGCAAAATATCAACAACACAGTCCTTGGAGCCTGAAGGCAGCGTGGTGGGACTTCAGCCTTCAGAGACTTCAGCTGCAGCTCTCCCTTTACACCCACAGGATCAGGTGAGGCAAGAACACAGTGAAAGCAAAACAGAGGTCACTGGAGAGCCCAGTGAATGACTTCTGGACTGGATTAGATCTGTCTAGAAGAATCTACACCAACCTTTTTATTTCACTTTAAAAAGCATAAAACATAAAGATGATTAAAATTTAGGTTACTAAAATAGCATTAGATATATGGGATTTTACAGCTAATTATTGAAGTTGATTATTTTTTTTAAAGGCACACGCAGATATGTTAATCTTATAAAAACCAGTGGGGTAATCTTAGCAATTTAATTCCTAAGTAAAATGTGGCATCACACTGCATTATGTATCTCTGACCTCTAAATTTCTATACCAAGAATTCAATTTTGTTTTGCGTTAAAATGTATTAAATCCTAGACTGACACATCATACAACAAGGTTCAGCTGAGGAGGATTATTTACAGACAAATTGCACAACAGCTAATTACATATTAGTGGTGGGGTTGGTGCTACCACCTATTGCAAAGGTGGTCTGGCACTTCCCTTTTTTTCCATGTTTGTCTCTCTCTGGAATTCTGCTGGAGCATTACCAGCCACAGTGGAACCATGGTACTCTGAAATGAAGTTTCTTTGCAAAGTTCCTTGGCATGGATCTGTCACTAGTCCTAAACTCAAGGACAACCAGAGGACGAGCACTCAAATACCCTTCAGATATCTGTATTCCAGATATTCAGATTCATTTCAGGAAAAAAGAGTATTTCGGAGAAAAAATAAAGAAAAAAAATATTATATGGTTTAGGCTAATGGCCTGCCACTGCAAAGCTCTGAGCTGTTTTCTCAAGCCTAGGAAGAAATTCAATTTCCAGACAGATTCCTCCACCTGCTGTTTGCCTTTAACACTTGAACAGACGAGGAATATATGATGAGACATAGTCAATATTGTCAATCAAATAATAGTTAGGTTTCTCATCCCTTATCCACACTAAAAAATGGGGATTTGATCAATATTCTTCCTCTCTGATTTTGGAAGGAAAGGTGTGTTTGTTTGTTTGTTTCTTCCTGGTAACCCCTTCTTTTCACAAAATGGAAGAAACAGGAAAAGAAGTCTAATCTGATTTTTTAAGGATCAGGCTACTGAGTAAAGTTGTGGTTGAAATGTTGGTCTGCTCACATGAAAAACCACCTTTTTCAGAAAATCCCTTTAACTAAAATGGAGAAACTTGTTTAGAGCATCAGGTAGAACAAAAGAAATGAGCTCAGCCACGAAGATTTCCTAAAGAGCCTCTGCTTGGAGGCTGCCACTAAAACCCAGCAAGAGACATTTTGTAGGGTGCAGCTTCTTTTTGCCACGAGTTTGACCCGCTCCTGCACACCTCAGCTCTCAGCAGCTACTAAGGACAGATAAAAGAATCTTTTGTTTCACAGGAAACAAACTCTTAAAAAAAACTCTCACACGGGTTTCATGCTGGATTTATGCCCAAAATACAGCCCCTGTCAAGGCATCCCTCCCTCCGAGTGATCGATGGGGACAGGAAGGACAGCACTGTAATTCCCTACAGTAAGATTTAAATAAAACAAATTATTCCAATTTTCCAAACATAAATCCTGAAGGTTTGATGAGGACAGATGCTTTTCAGTTTGTGTATACGCTTATATAGCATGCATTTTTCATTCCTGTTTACTATCTACTTACACAGGGAACAGAGCACTTAACAATGTCAACAACATTTTCTGAGTGCACTGTAGCTACAAGTTATTGATCATTCATAAAACATGAGGCAAATGTTTGTGATTAGTTCCCCAAGCCTGGTGGCCTGTACTTACACAAATACAACCCCACCCCAAACCTGCAGTGCTGCATCTGAAACTCTTGCAGAAATAAAAAGAATCCCACTACAGTTGCCTCCAAAGCCCCTGAGATCTCACATGGATTCAAATGGCCAGGAAGCTCCAGATGGCAGAAACCACGTGAAATGAATGCACAACAAATTTCCTGGTTTGGTTGGGTTCCCTAACATAGTTTGATCCAGACAATAAAACCTTACTAAAAGCAGACAGTTAAATGACACATCAGCAATGGGTCCACAGGGTTAAAACTTGACATCACTTCAGAAGGACCCATTTTGAAGACTATCAGGAGGTATCTGACATATTACCCTCTTTCCAAAACACTGCTCTTATTAAATATATAAAATGCACCGTGCCAGGACTGTCAATGGAATTATATAGCTATATTTGAATGACTGATCTATAAGTCTGCTAATTTATTCTCCTCTCTAAACCAATAATGATCACCAGAAGCTGCCATTGTCCATATCTTGTAATATTATTTTCCTTTGACTATTTGAAACAACCACATCACAGCTGGAGACACGCAATACATTTGAGAGACAAAACCAAAATGCTAAATGTCATAATCATCTCTAACAATAAGCATAGATCGGAATAAACTCTGGGACAGAATTCCTGCCAGTGACTTTGAGTGAAAGACTAAGAAATCTAGCCTTAAAAACCCACTGAAATGTCAGCCTAGGGATCTTCATCTGTCAGTGTGGTTTAACTGTGCCCATCCATCCAACAGGGAACTCCTTCAGTTTTGTTAAACTCACATTAAAAAAGTGATTTTTACTACTGCAGCACTAAACTATAAAAAACTCATCCCTTCCTCCTTCCTTCCAATCCAAGGCTGTTTGTATTCTAACAAGCAACTCAGACTTACATTTTCCTGAGGTTGGGCAATTTCTTGAAGAGTCCAACAGCTTCCAGAACAGAAATATCATTGTCATTCAGACGCCTGAGAGGAACAAACAAAGAGATATTTAATGCTTCACAGATGTCTGTGGATATATCCCTGTGACATTCAGGGCTGCCACACAGAGAACCACGACCTTTGTTAAGCAAGGCACTCTTTGCCATCTCCCTCAGATTCCTACAGTTGAAAGAGTTTGGCTTTGAAGGAAAAGGGGCATAGAGGACTCATATCTACAGTAAAAGCTTGGGATGCCTGAGGAGTGTAATGCCAGAGGACAGTGTCAGAGTCCCTTCATCTTCCAATGCATGAGATAAGGAATTATTGACCCAATCTATTACACACAAACCTCGTGTGCGTGACTGAACCTCTGTTGTGCAATCTCCTACACGAGACATGCAACTGGAGATGTGGTCCACGTAACCAGAAGGGCTCTGATTTCAGGTCCTTTCCTATAGAAGTCTGCTGATCTTCAAAATCAATGTGAAGGCCATTGTCTTGGCAGGTTTAGGAGGCAAAATTCTTTCTCTGATTGCACACAGCTCCCTTTTGCTATGTAGAGTCTTTGCTGCGTTTCTGGATTTTTTCTTAGCTTCAGATCAATAATTTTTATGAGGTTTTAAATAGAATAAGTACAACAAAAGAATAAATACAACGCTAACTCAAAAAAAGAAAATCCTGTTTGAAGGGGCTACTGATGGGAGAAAAGAACCAGAATCTTCAGTTGTAAGCAATAAAACTGTCCTCTCATGCTCAAATTTCTTGAAGTTACATTAGTTTTAGTGAGACCCGTTTCACCCAAGTAGCAGGCAATGCTGAGATGGAACGAGCTCCTGACCACAGATTCATTCAAATGGTTAAAAGCATTTCTGAAATAAAAATGACCAGGTGCAAAGACAGAGGACTCCAGGGTGGACTGGAAAGGAAGGATGCAGCTTGGGCCTGGCCAGCATTTGAGGAGGACACACGGCTGGTGCATGGGGCCATGGCTCCTTTCTCATCCCCACAGCTGGCATGAATGCTAAGGAGATGAGAGGTGTGGTGCAGCTCTGAAATAAAATTAACTTTCCCATTTTCAAACAGGGACAAAAGTAGGAGGTGCCTTCAATTGTCCGAGTCCCTTTTACAGCCTTTAAAAATTAAGAAAGCCAACGTGTCCAGCTGAGCACCCCTGGGAGAGCCACACTTACAGGTCAGTGGTGTATTCAGGGAGGTGAGTGGGCAGCCGGGTGAGTTTTTGGTTCGAGCAGTCTACGATTGTCCCCTCGCAGCGACACTTCTCGGGACAGACAAGGTCCATGAAACACTTCCCGGTGAATTTGCTTCTGTAATCCTCTGACCCTGCAATAAAAGGAAAATATATTCCAGCAAACGGTTGTTGATAACTGCAGCAACCAGAGATATCATGGAATCCATCCTCAGCATTGCCTCCTGTCATCCCCCTGCTCCTGCACACAGTTTTAATACTTGCCAAGGACTTGTGCTCAGCAATTTTTAAAATGATTCCCAAGACTTGTCTCTGGTTTTTCACTCTCCCCTTAACAGACTAATTCCTTGTCTAACAAGCCTACCTGTTAAGGTATTTTCCAGCAAAGTCACTTTTTTCCCATTTGGAATTTAGTCCAGCAACAAGGAAAAGGCATCTCATGAAAGAATTCAAATGACAAAAGACTTTCAAAGATATCATTAAAAAGTCCCAAATGTTCAGACCTCAGCTATTCGAGCTGTTTTTTAGAGCAATCTTTTATTAGACAACCTTGTCAACTTTCCAACAATTAGATATCTTTATTAACTATGTTAAACAAACAGCAAAGGAAAGTAATAGCAGTTTAAATCATTTTCATTTTAATTAAGGAACGGGTAGACCATACTTAGTGAGAAGCACTCCCTGATGTACTGTTACACTGTGATTGCCAGACCTCTTTGACTGGGTTTTTGACCCGTTCTAATGAAATGCTTTTCCAATTAGGCTCAGTGAACTAATCTGTCCTTTTCAGGTTTGGTTTTTCTCGTTTAATAGCAGCAGGTTGGAAACTCGATCTCGGTGCTTCAAGGAACCAGGAGGATTAATAAATGTGTATGTAAGCAAAGTGTTGCCAAACCCCCACCATGCAATTCCTGCCCACTCACTCTGTATTTCATAATGGAAGCACCAGAACCATCCCAGGAACCTGTGCAAGGCCCAGGGATCGTAATTACCAAGAGCATTTTTCAAGTTTTCCAAAGTTTTAGAAGTCAATTACAAGGCTTTCTCAGAGAGAGGAGCTGAACAAATGTTTCAAGAACCCAAAAACATCAACAAAACCTCAAACCCGAACTTGGAATTTGTTTATAGAGACTTGATGACATTCATCACCTGCTTCCCCTTCCCAGACTGATAAATACACCACTGCCTATTTTATGACCACGCACTGTTTTCTGAAAGAAAAAAGACATTTCCTAAATCCACTATTATTTTAATTTATGTTACCCATTATCTCCACAGGGCAATGCAGTGAAAACAAGCAATTCTACAGGCAATCTAACACTTTGATCCCACAGACACACTTTGGTTTAGTTCTGTAATTCCAAGTTGGATTATGAGAACCTTGACATACAGATTTGTACCTTACTACTTCAGTGGTGCTAAATACTCTGCTGGTTTTCATGCTTATTGTAAATTATACATCTGAACTGCAACTTCACTGACAGCACAGCACTTAAAGTATTAGGACCACTGGGCATTTTAAAGCATTATAAAAACACAGTCTAAGCTTTTCCCCACACCACCATCATTTCAATTCTTATCCTTTTAAAAAAATCCAACATTTGATTTCCAGTCCTAGAAATTCCAAGCTTAGTAGTCAGAATGTTTGGTTGTTTATGATTCCTTGGAAATAATACCAAAGACAAACAGTGGTCAGGACCAGAGTTTATTAAAGCTGCTACAATTACAGTACACACTGAATAACCCACAATCAGTGATCAGAAAGTGTCTTGGAAATCCCCAAATTAACCCTTGAAGAAGCACTTCTAATTTTCCTAATAAAAGCTTTTGTTGAAAAAATTATCACAACCTGAAGTTACATAGGGTAAACATTTATTAAGCAAAATTTTTAGTCTACTGATGGATACAAGATTCATCTTCCTATGGGAAAAAAAGGATGGGAAAGTAAGTGGAAATCTTTATGAAGGAGAAGAAACAACATATAACACTGGAGGGTGAAAATTGGTTTTTGGTTTTCTCTCAAGCTTTGTGGCCAAACAAATAAAGAATTTTGGCACATTTTGACTTGGCACCCGCTCTCCTGATGGTGAGGCACACAACCTTCCACACTGCAGCAGCTCTAAGAAAATGATGCTGCCTGGGCACCTGTCCTCAGCCACCCCCATTGCAACGGGGGAAAGGCCTCTCAGCTCAGCAGGAGAGGAAGGGAGCAAATATCACCTTCATACTTTTTGTCCCTTCTCTCTCTTTCTCTCTTTTTTTTCCTCTTTTATGTTTTTTTGTTGTTTGTTTTTTTTTTTTTTCTTTGTGAGTGAGTTTAAATAAGTTACCCAGGCAATCGCTGAGTCAAAAGTAACCAACAGCCTGCATGTGCTCAGCAAGGACTCAGTCATCTCTTGGCCCGTGAGACAGCAGGAATCACCTGCCAAAGATTAGATAAAATTTACTATTTGACCTGAGCCTTGAGATCACTTGGGCAGGTGGCTGCTCTATTAAGATATTCCCATCTGGGATAGCAATGTGAAATTCAGCCATCTGCTTGCAGGACTGTTTAAGCACATATATTCATTTCTCCTGACTGCCGGGCTCTGACAGAACACAACAGGACTCAGGAAGCACAGTTCAGCACCACATGCACAGAATACTTCTTGAACACTGTAAAATCATCCGTGGAAAGCCATGGAGAAGAGATGCAGGACAGAACAAGACCCTGGAGTCTCTAGCAATTCCCCAAAATTAGGAAGAATTCAGTTTGCTGTAAAACAAGTAGCCAAGGCAAAGGCAAGGTCTGTGTGTAACTGAGGGCTCCTGTGGTTATTTGATTTGTTAGCTACTCTGATTAACGTTTTAATTTCACAACCAATGTGACACCACTATCAGGTACCAGGGCACTGTGATTCTTTATTATCACAAAACAAACACACCATAGCATTCTACAGAACAGCAGCACTGAGATAAAGAAACATCACGTTTCCAAGTGCTCAAACATCCTATGTGTCTTTCTGATACCTGCATGGAGAAATTAGGCAACAGAGAAAAATACCTTTTTGTTCTATTCTTCTTTCTAAGCATTGTTTAGAAAACCTGATTTCAGTTTTCAAAACTTAGCTTTGCCCAAAGGACTTCAAAGGAGTTCTGGATGAGCTGCTCTGCTATAAATCAGGGGGCTTGAAAACTGACCTGATACATTCATTCTAGAAAATGATCCAGCTCCCTCAAATCTGGCACCAAAAACATGACCACTGAGATCACTTGGTGTAAAACTCGAATGAAAAACCCAGGAATCTCAAAAAGTTCTTCATACGACCACGAGATCACAATTCTCATAGGGAATAAAAAAGAAGTGCATTTTTTGGTCATAATTTCATATTGCTAGTGTTAATTTTTATCAGTAAGTACAGATAAAAGTCTAAGAATCCTGGATGTCCTTCTTATGATGGCTCCGCAACACATATATGACAAATTTGCAAGACTAGGCAATATTTCAGTATAAGAAAACTTCTGTGTGAGACTCTCAAAGTCCTTTATGAACAAGTGTAATTATCTCTGTGTAGGGGGGAGATAGGCAAAAGTATTTTAAAGATCTTATCTAAGTTGTCAAAGCCCCAATGGCCCATTTGGATTTGCTGACTCAGCTTTGCCCTATGGAATTTTGGATAGTAGGGTTTTCATATATGTCACCCATGTAATTTTCAAGAGATAAAAGACAACGATTTGCGGACTCTTGTAAGGTTTTTTTGCATTATATTTGTTCACAATGCGATGCCAGCACATTAAGGCTGCTCAGAGCAGGTCCAAAGTTACACTGAGTGGCAGGTGTCTTGTTGCAGAAATGGCATCCAAAGAGTACCTCAGGTAGAAGGACTCACTGGACAGCTCAGACAGACAGATGCAGCTTACATGATTACAAGGTAAGGAGAAAAAAGTGATTTTTCATCTCTGTAGGTATGGCCGGAATCACCCTTGAATACCCTCGACCAACAGAATGCCTGACTCCTTCACTGTGAGAGCAATTAAACAGATTAATTACTTAGAAACGGTTATTCTGCATGCAAGCCCTGTGGAAAGTCAGTGCAAACATCACTGTGGCTCCTGGTTAGCAACACTTCACCCGCTCCACCGTCCCCGTGCAGAAAGGGCAATAATCTCTCACCTTTTGATGCTTCTGACCCAGCAGAAGTATCCAGGCATGCCATGCGGCAGGGAGTATGCAGCCTTCCATGGTGCTTGACAGAACCATGTTCCATTTGTATTGTTCTACCACATGGTTAGATCAAGCACAAAGGAAAACCCCATGGACAGCCAGAGTCAGAGTTAGGCAGCGCCAAAGAGAGAGGAGCGTTGAGAGGAAGCAGCATGGAGAAGCACAAGCTGAAGGTTCACGGAGAGCTGCTCTCCACTCCACCCATGCAAAAAGGTGCTGGATACAAGAGGTCATCCTTTATGCTACTGCAGGAACACCCTGGAGCACAATTGGGGTTAGTGAACACGAACAGAGCCCGGGCAAGTTCAGAGACAGAGCTGACACGACAGAAAACACTACCAGAGGAGTGCTCACGGCTCCTTCCAGGGAGCTTGTGCAGCTCCCACCACACGGTGAATGCCCAATCTATGCTGCTTCTTATTACTTACTCTCTCCTGGTGTCTCCTTTCAGTAAAAATGCCATTTAGGTTTGCTCCATTTATTTAAATGCAACCTTAGAAATACCGCAGCCCATATTAATAACAGCAGGTTCTGAGCTGATGGCCGAGCTGTGGCCTTAAATACTCCCTGAGTGCCCTTTGAGCCTGATTTCAGCTCCCAGAGGCCCCTCATGCTGGTGGCACTTACACTGACAACCTGTTATTGCCACTGCTTTTCTTTTATTTTTCTTTTTTTTGTTTCCTCTGCACTTTCCAGCAAGGTAGCACACACATGCTACTACAGACATAGACAGCATTTTGTTATTCTGTTTCTGGGTATATTTGTTGGGTTTTCTACATCATTCGCTGATGGAAGCTGAGCATTCTCTCTTTCTGACATCCTGGATTATTTCAAACAGCTTTGTTCTTGTAACTCATTCCTGCAACTCTGACACATAAAGCAGGGCATTCAGCTCAGGGCTCACTGCTCCCACTGAAATAAAGCTCTCACTGACTCCAGCATCTGCAGACTGAGGCAGTGGACAATGATTCTGAAAGTCACATCTCCAGTGTTCTTGCAGGATTCCCAGACAGAGAGGAAGTGGCTGTCCTCTGCAACTGCTCACAGTGTTTTGCTGGACTTCAGTGAAGGTCAGTGCTTGTGCTTTTAAATACACACCACTTCCCTTAGTCAGGGGTTTGCAGGGCCCAGAGAACAAAGGCAGCACCAAGCAGATTATTCATTACCTCCATGGAGAACAACACAAGTGCTTGAGCAGAGATGCCAGATAATACAGCAAGGGGCTGTGCTTCACCATTTTGCCACGACCCAGCACTGCTCTGCAGAGAAGTCAACACTCAGTTACTTGGGAACTTCAGGGAATGAGAACAGTGTTAACTTAGCCACCCCAGACTGTGGGTTTGGAACAGCAATGGAAGCAAGGCAATGTGATTTTGTCTGTCTTTGCAATCTAAGAAACTAAATAAAGCTGTTTTTCAGGAGAACCTAACACAAATCTTCAATCTCCCCAAGCTGCCAAACTAGCCAGAGTCTGAACTGATAAAAACATTAGATTATTAATTTTCTTTTGTGACTCATGCAATGTGGCGCACAACCACATTAATTTTCTTGCCTGATTAATTCAAAGCATGCATAACCCTGGAATCCACACCTCATTTATTTAGAAATTATATCTATAACTAGCATTCCTGCCAATAATTTTGTATGGCTCCAGTGAAGAAGGATGTAGAGCGCTATATCCTTATTCCTGCACTGCTTTAATAAAGCAGAAATTCTGGCCTGGGCTCTTCAAATAAATTAATCCACAGTACTCTGTTAAACAATGACAAGTAACAGTTCATAGCTTCCAAAGACTTTTATATTCTATACTGATTTACAGTATTAAGTGGGATATCTGTAATAAACTCAGTAATTTCGGTGTCAATGAACTCTTTCAGTCCTACTAGAAACAAATGCAGTCTGAGCTCTGCAAACGCCTTCCTGAGAAACCCCAGGAGAATATTTTGAACAAGTCTCTATTCCTTTGCTGCACTAATTAAACACCACTTACAATAACTGCCTAAACTAATCATCAACTGCAATGAACGAGAGGTAGCAGCACACAAAGAAGTCTGTCAAAATCCTAATTTATGTCCCTAGAATACAGGAGATCCAAAATACCAGGAAAGCACACTATTTTATAAATTACATTTTAAAAAATCCCATAAGCCTTTGGATGTACACAAGATCATCCTGCATAAATGTTTGCAAAAAAGAAGCTGAAAAATGAAATATCTCCAGGTATTTATTTGCCACTTGCATGAAAACCCCTCTCTTTAGATACTTTATAGCCAAGCAGCACTGTATGGTTTGCTCTTGGTGTCAGTTCACTTCTTGTAATCCACATTCTGTTAATCACTGAACCTGAAGTTTAAGAATTTGTACACAGAATTTTTTACTGTCCCATCAGGCTGCACCACCTCAGGAGACTGCTGCAGTCTCAGAATAGTCAGAAGAAAAATTTACTGTCCATTTGCAGCACCAACATCCTTTTGCACTGGATTTAGCTGACGAGCTCTCTTCATGCCAGCAGCTCCCCAGTTGTTTCCTGTATCCCAATCAAGTGACACTGTGCACACCAAAAGTGCCACCTCTGGTAAGTGCTGCTCAGCTTAACCTCAACACATGGAATGGCAACGTGAGAGGAGAGAGCAAACTCTGTCCCACCTCAGTTTTTGAGGCTAAAAGAGCAATCAATCACTCAGCTTTCTGACACAGGTAATTAAGAGGACAATTCAGATCTCAAGGGAGGAATCTACACAGCCCTGCACTCTGCCTACCTGGGGAATCCAGGATAACTGTGATATCTGGATGCCTAAATGATATGGATGCATCTGTGACTCAACATTCATCCTCCCTCTTTCCAGTGCCTCTTTACTATAATTGCAAATGAGGATGTCGGTGAGCAACAAAGCTCTTCAGATATTTTGCTTCCTTGAAGACTACTTCAACTCAAAAATAAAATGAGGCAGAGCCTAAAATAAACTTTCTAGCTGAAACACGTCAATTTACTTTCTTATTAAGAACTCTCTGCCAAACAGACCCACCTGTTTTATGTTAAGCTTATGCTTCCTCGAGTGAAATGGTTTCCATTCTTTCCTCCCACTGCAGAGCCAGAAGCCTTCACCATCGTGCTCTTCACAGGCTAGTGAAGGCTCAGAGTAACTGACACAAATTTTACATGAAGATCTGAAACTGCACAAAGATGTGCAGAAAAGGGAGGGCTAGAATCAGTATCCAGTACAGGCAAAGTAATTTAACAACAGCAGCACTTCCACAGTGCAAGGGAATCCAGCTCCATCACTATTAGTCACAGCAGCTGTATTGTGTTCTCTAATGACTTCAGCTTCAGGAAGAACTCATGCAAACCAAAGCCCAAATATGCTCAGTTTCAGTGTACCATGAAAAATTCATATTCATAATTACAAATTCAGTGCAGGATTGAATCTGCAGGTGATTTATTGGTGTTAAACAACCTTCCATTCAGGTAAGAGTAATTCTTACGCACCACAAACATAACCTCCGTTTTGGTGTATTTAGAAGGTTTCTGAAGGTAGTTCTTGCTGAGCCTTTGTGTCTTTCAGGGGGAAAAGAGGGGTACAACACACAGAATTTAACTGAATAAAACCAAAGCACACAAAAAATCCCCAGCCTAAACCAAACAAAACTCAGACAGAAATCTGAATGCAGTTTCCCAAATCATAAGCAGTGTTTCCTACCCCTTTCCCTCACACCAGGGCAAAAGCTGTGGTGAGAAAAACGCTGGAGCTTGGCCTCAGATGAGATTTCTCACTAACATGAGCAGGTCTGGAGCACCCAGGACAAACCCACAGGCTGCCAGGGCTCGGTGCCTGCTCAGGCAGGAGCTGCTGCAGCCCCACACACCACGGGCAGGGTCACCACATCCCCCAGGATGTGTCCCTGGAGCACTGCAACAAGGCAGACTGTGCTTTCCATCAAACAGAAAATGCTGAGGGCAGGAGCATGAGTACGTGGTCTGTAAATGACTATTTGCTTACTAAAAATGAAAGGAATTTGCAAAGTTGTCATCAGAGTGATTGGCAAATTATGGGAACAACTGGAGAGTGTTCCGGTCAGATAAATTATGGAAGATCTGGGTTAACTTCACCTACCTTTCATGACTTTTTAACACTGGTTGAGGGATAGCAAGGCATTGCAGCTTCCAGTTTGAGAGCTCAGAAATCTTAAATAGTGTTTACACATCACTAGGAGCAGAGAAGGGGATAACCCAAGGAGCCCAAGGGACACAAAATGTGTGAACTGACAAAGGGAAGGGACAAAAAGTCCTGAAGTGCAGCCTGAGCTCCCCTGACTCCATCCACAGCAGTTCCGTGCTCCTAAAGGTGCAACAATGCAGAGGAAAGAGGAGGAAATTTCAGGTGATTACAAGAAACAGCAACCCTGTTCCAAAGCAGACAGGTAACCCGAGGAAGGTGAGGGTGAATGAAGACACAGACTGGAAAAGACACAGAAAGAATTAGGAGAAAAGCTTCAATTAGTAAGGAGAGGTTCTATCAAATGCCTTAAAAATGATGAGTGAACAAAAAGCAGCTACATTATCATCCAATCATTGGGGACAACATGAGAGAAATGACACTAGCCCTAAAAATGCCAGTTTTGGACCCAAATGCCCCACAAAGGCTGACTGCTTTGGGTTGGCTTAACAAGAAGCAGTGTCCAAAAAGGAAAGAATAATGCTGGCAGATGGTTCATTTTCCTCCTCCTGTTCCCCCTGTCCTTTTGATTGTACAGCACTGTCTGGAACTGAAGTAACTAATTAAAGGCAGTTAGACACAATGTATGCAGGAGGAAGCAGGAAGGCAGGTTCACTTCAGAGTATTTCAAATAGCAATCTTCTTTATAAAAGTCTTATTTCTAAGAATTAGAAGATAAAAAGCTTTTGTGATGTGATGTTTGTAGAAACACATTGCTTTGATCATTATCAGAGATAGTTTGTGTCAGTACAGCAGGCGGAACTTTCATCGCTTTTGAAATGCACAATATACTGCAAAATGCAAACATATCACGGGGAGAAACAGATATACAGCTGAATGCAAGGGCAATTCTTTCCAAAAGCTATTTCATACACAGTGTCACACAGCAATCAGGGAACCTGCCAAGTCTTGAAGTGACAATAAGCTACCACAGAGACAACACAATCTGCTCATGGATTCATTTCCCTTACTCCTAAAGCCCAGCGCTGCCTCAGAAAACAAAACTGCTCTGTAGTGAACTTAATCAAATGCTTCTGGGCAGGATATTTGTGTTGATCTTTTTTCCCCTTATTCGTACTAAGAATGGGAGCCTCCAGTGACCTAAGGCTGCCAAGCACCATAGGATCCTTAGGTGGTCAGAGTGGGCAGATGTAGCCAAAAAGAAAATGATCCTCAGAATTTCACTGTTGCCACTGAAAATGACAGTATTTCCCTCTTCTAAACAGAAGAGAAGAGAGAATTAGTCACAGCCTGTACTTCTGATTTCTCTGTCAAGAAAACATCTCAGATTTTTTAGTCTCAGATTCTGTAGCTGTGGGGAGACAGTTGAGCATGGGGGAGATTTGTTATTATTGTGGAGCACTGCATTAAGTGGAAAGCAGGAAATCACAGGAAATAGTATCTATTGCAATCTGAAGTTTAAACATATTTGATGGCATATTCAAAAGCTTTGCCTGTCTCAGAGCCCTGGGCAAAAACAGGTCCTGTTCCCTGCTGTTCCTTCATTTCATGCTATAATGCTTCCATTTCTCCTTTTAAAAAGAATTATGTACATTATCTACCTGTTGCACAGAAGCTCCTTGCTATGGCCACTCATAACCTTTGCAGATGTTGCTCCATTGTTATCAGTAACAGCTCGAGTCATTAGGTTCTGGGAGGAAATAGCATCTGGGAGAAGTGCCTCAATTGAAAAAACTGATCAACTGAAAAAAAGAAGACAAGTACCTCTGGCTAGATGCTATCTAACAGGATGGTGGAGACCTGGGATGAAAACTGGAGGAAACAGTGTGCAGAATGAAGTTTTGTAGATCTGTCTTCACAGTTTCATTTAATTATCAAATACAGCTCTGTTTAGCCCCTCTGCTTCTGTGTCCTCTTGACATTACCTTCTTGATGCTCCTCTGCCACTTCAGACTGATGAAACTTCAAACATCTCAGCTTTTCTCCCCGGTTCCTGCTAACCACTCCTCTCTCCTATCCTTACAGAAAAAGCACTTCCCTTTCTTCCCTCAATTTACTGAACAGTCACTTTTTTTTTCTCATAACAGGTCCTTTCTGACAGTCCCCTTTATGATCACAGAATCATGGAATGGTTTGGGATGGAAGGGACCTTAAAGATCATCCCGTTCCACCCCCTGCCATGGGCAGGGACACCTTCCACTATCCCAGGTCGTTCCAATCCCTGTCCGACCTGGCCTTGGACACTTCCAGGGATGAGGCAGCCACAGCCTCTCTGGGCAACCTGTGCCAGGGTCTCAACACCCTCACAGGGAAGAATTTCTCCCCAGTATCTAACCTAAACCAACCATCTGACAGTTTAAAGCCATTCCCCCTTGTCCTCTCACTACACACCCTTGTCAAAAGGAATGTGGAAAACACACAGATTGCTTCAGGACAACCTCAGAATTTTACGACTTTCAAACTGTCCTTTCCCTGATGTCAAAATATTATGCTCACCTAGGCTTAACTGCTCCTGGGTGTGATCCTGACACTGCCTGAGTACCTCTGCTCCCACAGAGCTCCCACTTTCTGTGCATCCTCATCTCCTCTCAAAGATCAAAGACTGTGTGAGGATAATATCCCTCACATTTCTTCCTTAACCAACCCCTCACACTCCCTGTGTTTTCCTCTCAAAAAACAACTTTCTGACCATTGACATGTACTAAATGTATTACACAAACTACATGAAAATACCAGGACCCTGAAAAAAGAACCCTTTGAGAAAGAGATGCACACTTACAAAAGAATTTAAAATGAAAATTCTTTTCTCATACACTGAGCAGAAGATGTAAAAACTAGAGAAGGAGAATCCCAAAGACAGTGAGGACACTGTGAAGTCAGTAAGCCTTGCCACCCCAGTGGGATTGTGTCATCCCTGGATGACACAAAGCACTGCCCAATGCTCTAAATGAAGATTCATACCTCACGGACATTTCTGCACAGAGACGTGCTGTGTTAGATCCTGGGATGAAACACATTCCTCAAAGTGAAAACATGGAAAATTCCTGCTCAATGCCAAGCCTGAAGCAGCCATGATTCAAAGGGACAAGTTGAGCAGAACAGGTGCCAAGGAGGTCTGTTCCCTGGACTGACTTACAAACTAAGATTTTCTAAACCATTAGATGTTCCCTGTCTCACGTGAGCAGACAGCGAGTCGAGTTCAATGTATCTCATCACCATCTGGAAACTCTACAGGCAAGGATCTCTTCTCTGTTGAGCTTTTGAACAGCATTAGTTTTCATCCAGCTGAAATCTTTGTTCTGAAGCTGTACAATCCCCGCTCTCCTCCTTCATAAGTCGGGTTTATGCCTTTTCCATGTGGTTTTGATATAGACGTAGAACTGGAGACCCGGGGAAAAACAGCCTAATGCCTCAAGGAAAGGACCCCCAAGATAAGAACTCACAGAAAACATTATTCTCGGCATCACCAGGTACTGAGTTCTGCACTGTAGCTCTTCTTAGCTGTGACCTCTCCTAAATGGTATCAGATGGTGTTTGCCTCCTCCAATCGCCTGTGCCATTGTTCAAAGCATGCATGCACACACATAACATTAATTCCTCCAGCCCATTAATAAAAGCAGAAGAAAATAACAATGGTAAATTGGGTACAGGTTTACACAGATCTGTTTCTGCGGTCTACTTTCCTTTCTGAACTATATTTATGCATTTTCATTTCCAGTTTCTTTAAACATGAATATTACTGGCTAATTACATTGTTACTATGATGGACACAATCCAAAAACCTAGATAAAATATGTCATAATTTCAGGCCTGATTATAAATTTTGAGGCCTGAGTCACAAGGGATTGAAGACCTTAACAAGGCTGCCCAAGAAAAGCTGACTGCAAATGAAGTTATCTTTATTTTTCTTCTCCCCACAAAGGGAAGGTTTAGCTCGGCATGTTGCTCACAGAGATGCACAAAGCACAGCGGCTTGTTTTGGGCTGCTGCCACTCAGCTTCATGCTGCATCCCCATCTAGAGCCATTAATCTTCTACCACCAGGAACACAATCAATCATGTTTCTTTTCAGAGGAAAAAGAGAAAAATCATCGTAATTTTCATAGAAAACACTGCAAGGTACTCCATCAATAACAGTCATTTTTCTCCTCAGTACACACTAATAGATTTGCTTACTGAAACCTGCTTGTCTTTACAGTACACAAAAATGCAGTAATCCAAAATAGATATAACCAATACAACCAATAGGAAAAACCCATGAAGAAGCAGTCATCTGCTTAGTTGCGCTGTGCAAGGCAAGAAATATCCTTTTACTGACAGCTGAACCATCAATAAAGAACAGGCAGGGTTGAGAAAAAGCTGTTTATGTTACATCGGAGGTTAATTTCAGGTGGAAATATTTTCCTGTCTCATTCACAACACAAAACCTTTGCCTAAATTATTACGCACCTTTTGATTCAAAGCTTGCTGAAACCACAAATCTCACCAACTTTGATGGCAATTTTACTTGAGTTAGCGTGTGTTACTTGTGGGTGTAAGGAAAATGAGTGTATGAAAGCACGTGAATTGATGCCATTCCCTCATCCCCAGCTTCCCTCCCATCCCAGATCAGAAATGCCCACTGCCAGCTCTATAGAAATCTCTCATACTGTTCTCAGCCTTTTAGGTCTGAGAACTAAACTTGAGCTCAGCTCTCATTAGGTCAGCAAGAGCTCTGCTCAAATACAAATGACAATCCTGTCAAAATACAACATTTCCCACATGGATCCACATATATTGTCATTTTTTTTCCTTAAACTTTTCATAATTTTGTAATTCTTTACAGTTAAATGCCACAAGCTTTTCTCTTTTTTTCTTTTCTTTGTTTTTAAGAGAAGACAGCTATACACTGCCCTTTTTTTTTTTTTGTTTTAATCCATAAGGTAATTGCCTTTCTGTTGAACTAACCGAATTTCCCCAAATCTAATTTCCAAAGATGCTCCCTAATATCCATTACAGCAAACACTGTCCCGCAGATTCGATTAGCGGGCTCTCTGGACCTGCTTATCCCTGCATGGAGAGCGCAGCAGAGGCTGGATAAATGAATTACCTGAGCAGCGGAACTTCTTGCTCTTGATCTGGCTGATGCGTTTGTTGGCAAGGCGACGGGGATTGCTGCAGCGCGCGCCGCTCGTCTCGATCGGATTATCCTGCAGGTAATCAGCCAGCCACTTCAGATGGCAGTCGCACACAAATGGGTTCTGAGCTAAATGTCTGTGAGAAGGATGGCATGTTTAATCAGGAGTGACCTGTGACACCGCGCTCCGGCATTGTTGGTTTGGTTTTTTTTTTCCCACCAGCGCCGAACCTGAAGAGTGGAGTAATTGAATCGGCTCCCGAAAAAAAGAAAAAACCACCCCGGGCCCGGCGGAAGCCACACGGAGCTGCACGTGAATGGGAGAATCCTGTGAGCGCTCGCATTTCGCAGCTCATTAAGCCTGCAGCAAGTCCTCGCACAGAGGGAACAAAAATTAAGACAGCAAAGCCCCCTTTAAAGGACACAGACCTGCTGCTGTCTACCAAGTCCCACGGTTTCTCCTGAGAGCTTGACGTGCCTTTTGAGAGAAATGCACCTTACCTGAAGATCATTTTCTATCCTGGTTTAAAAGAAATTTTACCAGCAAGCACAAAATGTGAATTAGTAAAGCACCTTGCATCTTTGGGCAAAGGCAGAAGTGATCCAGAACCTTTTCACAAGAGTGAAATTAATATTTGCACATGCTCATCACGTGTAATAGTATTTCCCTTATATGTATTTTCTCCTGAAGCAAAAAGTTTTACTTTAAAGACTGAAATGTTTATGCAAGGTACAACTTAACTCTATCCTTCACCAAAACTTGCACAACTTGTTTACCATGAAATTGGAAAGAGGTATTATAGCATTGATTTTAACTGGGTGTTTAGACTTTGGTAACAGAAATCTGCTGGAGCATCTTAGAGAGAAACAGCATTTCTCTGCTGCTGTTCTGATTTATTTTGCTTGACAAAGCTGAGCACTGTATCGGGAGAGTTTGCCAGGTCTCTCCCAGAGCCAGGGTCTAATCTCAGTTCAGCTAACTTGCATCAGTCCCTCTGACCTCCAAGGGAGCAGGACTCAGCTCTCCAATAACTGCAGAGACAGGTTAAGAAAAGACATATGTTTCAATTTGGCTTGGACAGAGGTATAAAGTCATAGCCTCACAAGAACTCCCTCACTCCGTTACTGTTTTCCACTTGCAGAAACTTCTTTTCTGTTTGCAGTTATATTTATGAACTGTCACTGAACAAAATAAGTGTAAAATACAACAGGGCAATGCTGGTCCAGGATTGGGAAGGGAGAGCACACGGAGCAGAAAGGGCCTGAAGAAACTCAAGATTCCTGTTGCAGTAGAACCCTTCCTGCTGTGAAAGGTCCAAAGAACAAAGAATCACAGAGACAGAATTTGGGTCTGGTTTTGCAGCTCTAGAAAAACCACAGAAGATGGCAATCACTTGGAGTAGTAAAAATGGGAGCATGAATCAAAACTTTTCATGACAAAGTGTCTTGTGGTGGTGTGAAGCCCATTCTAAGTAAGGGCCACCAGGAACTCCAGCAAAACCCTATGGAAACCAATGGAAAATGTTCACATCTTAGGGCTATAAACATTAGAAAAGCCTGTTGCTTAACCTGACAAACCTTATATACCTCTGTAAACGAACTCTCTCTGTGGCCCTGTCCATGTGTGCACACACACAGCAAGCTGCAGCAGCAGAAAGCATGGTAGAGCTGGGGGGCAGAACTGGGGGGTGTTGTACATGATTATTCCAGTGCCTTAATGGTTTGCAGCAATACATACTGGCCAATTATCTGCTGGAAATTCAGGCTGTGTTTGCGGCTGCCTGAGGACGTGGCAGCAACTCTGCTGCAAGAAACCATTCCTATCAGTTCATTTGTATATGATTTAAAATATTTCCATAATTAATTCAGGCAATGCATTCCTAGTATTAAAATATATAAATGTGCATTTGCATACAAAAAAACTGCAGTACTATAGTGTGTGTGTGCCTATATACTGCAGCATGTATATAAATACACACCCATACATATTTTAATACTGGAATATCAGGCTGCCAACTCCAGCTCTGAAGGAGTACTATTTACCTTATTATCTTATTACTCACAGCTCTAGGATGAGACCTTCTTCTACAAAATACTGAATCATTTCTATATTTCTGCTTCTGATGCCTATTCTAATGCCTCCAAATTCAAAGACTCTCAGAAAACGTTTAGTGGATTTTCTTAACGGATCAAATAATACAACATATCATTCCCCTGAAGTGGAATGTCAGCTGAAATGTGGTTACAGAAGTCACGAACTGCACAGCAGGACTCAGACCCAGACAGGAGAGATGCTGGCTCATTGGCTCATTAAAAACTGTCAGGCAATGATCCTAACAGAATGTGCTGTTCATATCTTATCCAGAGTCAAAGGCACACATTATCCCCCAAACAAACAGCCTGAGCCTCACACAGTTATGACATTTCTGTCACTAAGGGCAGGCTGTGTCGATCCTGCCCTTGCTGAACTGATGCAACGCTGCTTTCTCTTGCTCCTTTTCTCTCAGCGAGGAAAGGAGGGGCTGCTACACGGATGTCTCTTCCAAATTGTCTTAATGTCAGATGCAAAGACAGGCAACATCTTTGGTGGGGAGAGAGAGCTGTCATTTGTGATATGCCTGCATACTCACAGAGTCTGGATCGATCGCAGAGGTGCAAAGAGCCCCTTGCTGATGGTCTGCAGTTTGTTGTCATAAAGAGATAACAGTTTGAGATTATGCAGACCTTGGAACGTGTTTACCCTCAGGCAGTTGATCTTGTTGGCATTGAGAAGCCTGAAAACAGAGAAAAGGTTTAGAATTCATTAATCTTGTAATAATCAAATAAAGATAGACTGGACTTTGGGGTTAAATTAAAAAAAAAAAATAACTTAGTCACCAAAGCCAAACCACATGTAAAGGCTTCATTTGCCTGTTACACTTAAAAGGTGAAGAACCCACAGTCCACATGAGCAGTCTTCATAGCTGGGGAATATACAGACAGATAATTGTGCTAGCCATCTGAAAATACTTAACAGCTGGGGTGTTTGTATGCCTAGCCCTCTCCCAATTTGCTCATAATTTTACACAAATATTTAAAGAAGCCTTCAGCTTAATATACACAGGAATAAAAATTACTCCCCACCTTGCTATTCTGTGCACACACACATACACACAGCCCACAATGAGAAGAACCCTTATTTTTCAATTTTCTCTACTAGCAGCTGTCTTAAGTCTAACTGAAATTCTGGGAGTTTGAAACCTTTTGATAAGGAGTGCAGCGTTAATTTGATCATGGAAGATTAAAAAGACAGGTTTCTCCTGGGAGACAAAAAGAGGGAAGTGGAAGGTCTGGGCTAAAACTTTCTGGAAAGAAACTGAGTTCACACCCAGGGACAGCCAGGCAGGGGCCCAGGCTGCCACAGGAGCTGTGTCCTCAGTCCCTGTCCTTGGAGCTTTTCAAGATGACACCAAATAGAACCATGAGCAACCTGCTCTGACCTGATCAGGTGGCTCTGCTCCAAGCAAGGGTTCTCCAGACCATTGTCAAGTGACCACTCAAGGTCCCTTCCAGCCTCTACTGTCCTACAATTCTATGAATTCCAGAGTCCTGTGCAGTTGTGGAAAGGCAGCCTAAAGGCAATTTAAATACTATTTTTTTTAAAAAAAAATATTTTACAACTACACAGCAACCAGCTGGTGGAACTAATCAGTTCAGCTAGAAAATCTTGGACAGTACTTTTGCAAGTTTTCTTAGATCATCCATCCAGAGTTCTGCCCCATGTAATAAGTACACACAAACCCAACAAGAAGCTGCATCTCCTGCTGAGACAATCAAACACAAGAACACTTAATTTGTCACTGTCATCTGCATAGGTGGCATCTTGCACTTAGAAGGGAAATAGGCAGGAAATTACCTATTCTTCTTAGCAAAGCCAAAATCCACATCTTTTGACCACTACCAGCCTGAGAAAAATGGTGAATTGCAAACAATATATGTTGTTAACTCCGTTCTCTCGAGCACAAAATTCTTCCCTTGCCAATGAGTTTAAAGGACTGAACATGGCATCACTGTGGCTCTCTCTGAGGCAGCACACTAACATGAAATCAGAAGACAAATATGTTCATAGGCAAAAAGGAAAAGAGATCCTCTATTCCTCAGGAAGCCAATGCATCATTTTAAAGACACCTCTAAGAGACAGGGAGCTTCCATTCTCAACAAACTGCACAGACACCCCTGGAGACAAGAGGGCAGCCACTCAGGAGGAAATACAACCTTGCTAGCTGCACATGAGGCTTCTCCTTTCTCCAAAAAGTAATTCAGAAGATGCTTCCTCTGCCTTCACATTCCTGAAACCTTTGGAACATCACACGTTCACTGCAGTTCTCTGCTCCCACTGCTGTTTTGGCAGAGCCTCGTTGCTGCAGCCAAAGGCCACAGTGTTTGTGATGCACAGGAGATGGAGGCAGACTTGGGCAGCATGGAGAACTCGAGGAGAGCAGGAATGCTTTGGAATGAGGGGGCTCCAAAGGAGAGCTCCCCTTCCCTACAGGAAAGTCAGGATCGATTTACCCGAATTTCCTCCTTTACATGTTGTGGAAAATGAAGTTTGACATTAGTTAAGACAAAATCCCACAGAAGGCAATGATGGATAAATGAGGTTACGTTTTTGCATGAACTAATAGCTGAAACAATTTCATGAAATCATAAGCAGCACTAGTATGACCCCTCTGGAATCTGAATTTCCGTGACACCTAATCCACACTCCTGTTGGCTCCCCCAAAAGTAAAAGGGTAATTTTCCCACTGGGCTACAGGAACAGCTCCTCCTCCAACAGCAAATGCCATCTCTTCCTGCTTGCTTCTTACAGCCATTTGTGTGTCCAAACCAGAGGAATCTTCCTCCTCTCAGATCTCACACACCATGCATTTCTCCTTCCAGCTTGTAGAGTATCTTATCCATAAAGAATGGCTTAACAAGCTAATAAAAGGCAGAACCAGGTACATATTGTTGAACAATATCCCTAGACCTGCTCTTAGGCATCACAAATCCTTTGGTTTCTACTGCCTGGTCCCACCTCGATTTTAGGGAATGCACATCAGCTTGGGTTGGCTGTTCCTGCCCCACGACAGAGGCTTGGTACCTGAGCTACACAGGCACAAAACCGAAAATAAGTATGTGCTTCGATTTATTTTGCTAGATGTTGATTTTTTTTCCAGTATTATAGAAACAGTTTATGTTGCAAGTAGTGCTTGTAACAAGGCATAAAGCAAAAATGAAAACAATCTCAGCAATAAGAGAATTCATAACTAAACTACAACTGTATTTCCACATGTGGGTAACTAGTATGACTTTTTGGGATGCCTCAGAAGTGCACAGCAGAGCTGCTTTGGGCAGATGCTGTTCCCTCCTGTGTAAAGATCAGGCACAAAGTCTAACCATCACTGATCCATCCCACTGAATAAACCCTCTGAGCAAAACTGACCTGCAGCTGCAGTGAATACACTGGATTCAGAGTCATTCTCCCATTAGTTTCAACAAAACATGAATAAACCCAATGCTGGAAAATAGAATTTACGATGTGACGAGGTTTCCTGGCATGGATTTTCGATGACTATGTTCATGGTGATATAATCTGTGACATTTATTTAGAGAAAACACCAAAAATGAGAGCAACTGATCCTCTATACAGCCACAAATACAGAGGCACATGCTCTCCTTTGAGCATCAGAGGAATTTGGAACAGAAAAGGGCTTGTGCAGGCTGTTTAGAAGTGGGAATTCAGGTCCTAAACAGCTTTTCTGAGGTGACAACACCTATTCTGTGTATCACAGATAGTCTGCTCAACAGTAACCCAGGTGTAGCCATAGGGGGTTGATGGTGAGATACATTAATGACTTATTTCTGATCAGAATCAGTGAGATACGGCGGAGAAGTGAAAAACTGAGGAAGCAGAATACATCATCCCTAAAAATTTTTTCCTCCTACTTACTGTGAGTTAGATGATGACTTTGGGCCAGAATTATTAAGGTTCATATTCCTTTCAAAGCTCTCAGTTATTTTAAAATATCCGCTATGAATATTTCCCTCTATAAATCTCAGTTCTTTACTTAATCTTTCTTTGCTATCCCAGCTCCCCTAATGGCATCTAATTATTAATTAGGTATACAAGGCTGGTCTCACATGGAGTCAAAAGTGGTTATAAGAGGTTTTTTTAAACTAACACAAAGGCAGATGAGAAAAACATATTCCGGGAAGCAGAAACACTGATCTTCCTCAACACTGAACCAGGCCACAAAACATACTGAGGGCTCCTTTTACTGGACTTACACCAAAAGAAGGAACAGCATTAAAAGTGGAGCCCTGTTTTAGCAGGAATTACATGGTATTTATTTTTGCACCAATTCATGGTGAAGGTAAATTCCCCTAATTCTCCTATTTTGTTATCAGCTTGATTGGATGAGATTTACACACGGGCTCCAGATGTGGGGCACCATTCAAAAGGAGGTTAAATATTCAAGGAGAATATGCTACCCAGAGGGATGAGGGATTATTAACTCAAGTCTCCATTTTCATCCCTCTGGATATGTAAAAAACATGAAGAAACCTCTTGCAAGCCTTGGACCACCACAGAATATGGGAGAGTGGTTAAAGGCCTTGTGGTTTGCACACCACTGAAAGCAACGAGCTGAGCAGAGCACTGTTACAATCCCATGAACCCATTTCCTGAAAAAGTGGATTTGTCCACACACATTGAAATAATAACGTGTTTCAGCTAAGCCCTTGAAATGAATGTGCACTGAATTGGCTCTGTAATTGTATCAGCTGCTCATAAGCACCATCTGCATAATTAAGATGGTCCCATAATTGAATTATATGCCCAAGCACAGCTTCAAGTGATTAACATTTAAATAACATTCTGAACTCCAAACCCAAAATGACTGAAAAAATTGGTTTTTAAGAGCAAATGGTTTTACCCTTAGCCATGTCTGTATTTTTATCTCAGTGAAGTCAAGTAATCAAACTATCAGGAAGTAACCACAAAACTTAAGAGAATCAACAGCAGCCTGGCAACCTTACACGGGCTGGGGACTGCAGGCTGGTCTCTGGTGCTCCAGAATAGAGCAGGAATCATCCCAAATATATGAGTGAGCCTAAAGGAAAGTCTCGGGGAGAAAAGCTGCACCGAGGCACTGGAAAGCTTCTCTTCCTTTTTCACCAGCTTTGTGTTTTGACAGCAACGACAACACGATGAGAATGAAAACGTTTGGCATCCCATGAACTGGCTGGCACATCCCACATGCCAGACTCCACTGGGGAAAATGAGAACTCACCAGAAAAAACAGATGTAAGAGGCACAGGAGACTTGTAGGGGAGAGGAGAACTGGGTAACAGTTTTGCCTGGGTAACAGCAGAATACAAATTGAACAGCCATGATCTTTATGGAATATCAATAGCTGAAGGCTTCACCTACATTCAGAGGCACTATGAGGCAGCAAAGAAAGAATTCTCAGCAGAAAGCTTTCCTCAGGATATACAACACCTGTTGCAAGAAGTCCAAAAAAAATTGAAGCATGCATTTTTCAGAATTTTCTCTTGAAATTTATAGGGAATCAGGTGTCATCTTTGATTTAACACTATTTATCACGGGAGAACAGCTGAAGTGTCAATACAGCAATATCTAGTCAAGCACTTGGCTATCCCAGCAGCCAATGACAAGCAACATCTAATGACAGAATTGTGTGTGCCCCTGCTTAGTTATTGGCAAAATAATTACATTAAGTTTCAGGAACATTTTAAGATGGCCTGGACTGTCAGGGAGCATTTTGATTGCCTCTCACTGTGTCGAGATATTTAAACATCTACTAAAATTTACATTTTCTAATGTGATGACTGACCACTGAAGAGTCTGTCAGTGCTTCAGTTGATAATAACCAGCAGGAAATCATCATCATGCTTGCTTAACCAGCTTCAAGTGCTTCTCCATGTTCAGGAAACTGGATGATGGTGATGACAAATTTATTCACAGTAAATTAAAATGGAAAAGTCGCAAGCTGATAATGAGTCAAGAAGGAAGTACAGAGCACAGTCTGACAGCCCTGCTTTGGTGGGATTTTAAAAAGAGATTTCAGAAATTCCTTTTCTGATCCAGAAGTCTGCAACTTTGGTTGAACACCCTCCACAAAACAATCCTGTGGTACTTCTGTTACTACCTGGAGAATTATAAACACGTGTTGTCACAGCACCCAGACTTCTGCTATTTAAAAATAGTGTCTGCCTCGTGCCTGCAGGTAAGATCACAGCTGATTCTAGATAACCACACCATAATTCAGATGCACAACAGAATAAACACATTTTCTCAGCTTTCAGGGCTAGGAGAGTTAGATTTGTGTGTAATACCAACGAGGAGAGTTTCTGCCATGAGAGCCCAGCTTGGAGCACTGGTGTCAGAGGGGCTGCTGGATCACACTGACGTAGGGATGAGCAGTTGTTTTGGGAAGCTGCATGCAGCCAGGCTACACGAGTGACACAGGAAAGGCAGATGCTGCTGCAGTCTTTCATTAGTGCTCGACTGTAATTGTATTTCTGAGTCTGGCAGATGCTGCTCCCTCACTTTAACAGCAGCTATTGAGTTTAGTAACATTACCACAACAGCAGCCTAAATGCAGAAATCTGAAGGAAAAAAGCTTGAGGCAAATGGCTGGAAAGCAATTCTAAAGCTATTAAACAGGTCTGTGCAAAGAGCATTCTGTCCTGGACTAGAAGGATGAGGGTGGCATAGTCTCAATGCTGTAGCCAGAAATATTTTGAGTATTCAACAGAAAAGGTCTTACGCCATTTTGCTAAGAATTTAGGTTCACAGAACCCAGAAATGACACAGGTTGCAAAAGACCTCCAGGTCACCTGGTCTGAACCCACTCAAAGCATGACTCATTCATACACAGTTAATGCAGACCACAGGATAATTCAGAATTCCAGGAAGCTCCAGTGGTTTCTCATCCTGTTGGGCTGCCAAAACAGGATGAGCTACAAGGTCAGATTGGGTTGCTTAGAGCTTTATCCAGTCTGGTCTCTAAAACCTTGAAGGACAGAGGATGCACAGCTTTCTGGGCAGCCTACTCCAACTACCTGACATCATTGTGAAAATGTTTTCCCCTTACATCTAGTCAGAAAGTCTCTTTTTTTTACTGCCTGTTGTTCATTCTCCATGAGAAAAATGAAGAACTCCACGGAACAAGAAGATTTTATACATCACTTAAAGCCCAGATCACTATGGGGAAGAGACTACTGTGCTATTGAGGACTTGTAAATGGAAAACTGCACTTTCTTTATTCTGACATTTCTGTACTGTTTACATAGCTGGTTAATGTATTTATGTATACAACAGTGCAATATATACAATGCCAAATATTGGAATTGATGTACATTCTGTTGTTTTAAAATACTCTGTACAAGTTTGTGCATCACAGCATTTTCTTTGAGATTCTACCAAGCTCCAAATAAATAATTGGTAGATCCTGCTTTAAGCTCTTCAGTACTGGGATTCAATTTAGAATTACAAATCAACACAAGCACTTCAAACTTGGCAAATTTGCCATGGAGATACTTTCCAAGCAACCTCACCAGAAAAGAGCTGGGGATACCAAGTATCTGCCTTATTCATCCCAGAAAAACCAGAATAAAAAGCAAGTTAAAAAAAATAAGAATCACTCAAACCAAAATTTGACTGGTTGAATTTGGGAAGACTGATGATGGCAGTTTCTGAAAGTACACACATGACTTGTCACTTCATACAAGTCTATTTTAGGGTCAGCTGAAGTTGTAAATATTAAATCTAGTTCCAATTTTAACCCATGTTAGATGAGTGACAATTTGTCACCACTTTTGACATCACTTTATCTGTCAATATGTCAGACTCCAGGCACCAATATGATTATCAGTCCTTTCCAACTACAGCGTTGAGTTTTCCCTCATGACCAGATATTAGGTGGAGGAGGAGAAGGCTGTAAGCTTTTGGCTTCATTTTTTCAGAGAGGAGCACAAGAAGCCTCTGATTTTAATATATATGTACCCCAGGAGTAGATCTACATTTAGCAACATCAAAACAGAGCCCACTATGGGGATTTTTCTTGCTCAGCAAAACACGGGGATCACAAAAGATTTAGGACCAACACTCCCGAGCACCTGTATGATTAGTAAGTATGCAAAGTAAATTTCCTCAAGGAAAAAGATTTATTGAAAAGTGATACTCGCCAGACTTCTGAAAAATGAGACTTCATCCCTCATGTCATCCTGCTGTAGAGACTCTGTAAACAGCAGAGATTTTATGACAGCTCCTTGTTCCAGGAGCCAGAGCACCGCGACACGCGCGGCGTTCGGCTGCAATAAAAAGGCTCCCAGAATGTTTGTTTTAATACAGTTGCAGGGAGGGAAGTGTTTTACTCAGCTATGATAAATGCTGGCTCACAGACTCGGTGCCCGCTGCTGGGAGAGCAGAGCTGCTCCTGGGTTTATCTGTCACAGGAGGGAAGGAGCTGCCCAGCGTCGTGCTGGGCTCCCCGTGCGGTGACTGGCAGCACTTTGGCTCCTGAAAGAGCCTGTCCACATTCCAGGGGAGCTGAAGGACAGCTGAGCAGGACATTTAAATGTCTTCCAGCTCCTACACAGCCCAAAGTCAGCTGAAGGCCTCCTGGACAGGAGTTCAAACTGCCCACAGCTAATGGTTACTTGAAAACTTCCACCTTAAGCTGAAGCCTTTGCCACTATTTTGGTATTTAAATCCAAGAAATGCAAATAATGATAATATATCAAACACTGTTTCACAGCTTGGGTGCATTGCTCCCCCAGTAAAATGAAAGTTTCCGTTCACTGTATAAAAAAATCCGTAAAAGCTAAAAAACCAGTTATCCCTTTCTGGAAAACAACACAGCTCTCTCAAACCCAAACTGACCTAAAATTCTCAGAAGGCACTTGCTCCAACCTACTGAAAAGAAGAATGTATGAGGATAGGGTACAGTAGCTACAGAGCTTTAGATCGTCCCCTCCTCTGGCACCTTCAAAAAGGATAAGGAGAACTACATGGTCCCAGAAAAGCTTCTGCTCCACTGAACAGCTGTGTAGCTGGACTTGAAGAATGATTTTTGCTGCTCTGTTGCATACTTATGTCCACTGCATACTTAAGAAACATGTAAGATTTGTGGAATCAGCAATTTAACAAAAATCCAATTGCAGTTATTTTTGTGGGTAATGTTAACTTCTTAAGATAGTCACTTATAATGAAACCTCCAGAAACAACATTTTGAATTAAACCCATAGGGTTTTAAAAAGGCTCAACAAAACCACACCCGAATCCCTCAACCAAAAACCCCCAAACCCTTATTATCTAACCATGCCTAGCTATTTTCTTGCCAAACATAACATAATACTGGCTTACCAGCTCTGCCTTACAGGGCAGAAATGCAGACTGCTGGTGCCAGCCAGGTGGCCTAAAACTTGTTCTGAACTCATTTCCCTCACACCAAAGTCAAACAGGGCACTTGAAGATGTGATCATGCCTGAGATGAGAGCCCCTTTACCCAGCTCTGGGGCTCCTGACACCAGTGGCACTGTCTGAAGGCCCTCACACAGAATATCCAGCCAGAATACAGAATAATCCTGGCCTATGTTGTGACAGTATGTTTAAGCTGAACAACAATTACATGCCTGAGAAACTCTGCTGAGTTCTATCCAAAACAATTAATAACAATATTATCTGTTCTGAAATTTCACAGTAATTATTTTCTCCTTTTAAATAGTATCTTTTCCTTCTAAATAATAGTTTTTCCTTCTAAATAATACAAGACCCACAAGGACTCCCTTTTTCTCATTGTGACCTGCTTTATCATAAAGCCAGTACATTTTCCAAACTGCTCCTGCTCCAGCTCAGGAAATCAGACAGGCTACCAGGATACCTTAATCAGTGTTCTTATCGGAGTGTCTCCAGACTAATAAGAAGAAATCCAATCTAGTGCCCACTGAACACTAAATTAGATCTAATCATAGGGCACTCTTCCAATTGTTCAACAGCAGGCCTAAGACCAACGAATGCCATTTATTTTTTTTTAGTAGCCATTAAAATACTACGAGCAATCCCAGAACAGCTGCTTCAAAGCCACAATCCAAAAAGCTGCAGACATTTGTTTGCATTTAAAGCATGATCATACAATGTTCTCCTTGCCAAAAGATACTTTACATACAAACATGCTCAAGAAGACCCTGGAAGGCTCCAGGGTCATGGTATTTTGGGAATCCCAAAACGGGGCAACCTACTTAGATTGTCTTTGCTTGAGAATGTTTAAATTGTTGAAGCACAACACCTTTCAAAGATTCTCTGGCACACCGATTTTGTCTCCTTAACCAGGCATCACTTGAGCTAATTCTGACTAAAAACAGTTGCATCTTGTCTTAAATATGCACTTCACTGAAGGCCTGCTCTACATGCACGCCAGGACTGTTCTATAAAGGAGTTAAAAATTGCTTAATGCCTTATGCAAAAGTTCTAGACCCCTATTTTTATAGGACATGGTAATCCATGTGTTGAGTGATTTTTTTAATTTATATTTTCCTACTGGGAAAGATTCTATCTCTAAAGAGTCCTGGATTAGAGAGAACAAGTCTTGAAGAGTATCACTCCAAAGCTGGAACTGTAAAATGTTTGGGTTGGGGAGGATGCTTGTAAAGCTCAGATTTTTTAAGATACCGTTTTTTTCTCAGAACTCAAAGCGGGATGAGTCACAGCTCCTCTGCACTTTTATAATTATTGTCCTCACACCTGGCAAACCATCCCCAAAATTTCTCTCACTGCACAGGCTGTCATGGAAACTCTGAAGTACCAGGAAGCTTGTGAGGTTTGGGGCAGGAGAGAGGAAAGGAGCTGCCAGAAAAAGGTGCTTAGGGTGAAGATAAGACGATGGGCAGCTCCCCAGTGCCACAGCTCAGGGACTGCCACAGCCAAACCAAAGGGGCTCTTGCTTGTCCTGCTCTGCAACAGGGTGGCCCATGCCTGCAATTAAGGTCTGATGGATAAATTACACATCTGAGTAGTCCTTCACTTAGCACACAGAGTCATTTCAGCTACTTCATTTTACTTGTTTGGCTTTGCTCATGAATGCTGATCTAAATCTATATTTACTTTAATGTAGCACGTAAGGGCAGCAAAGACTGCAATCACAGTGACACATCCAATGGCAATGACAAACTGAGAAATTCAGTGCTGGCTACATCAGGATTGTCAGAAAGGCTTCAAGTAACGTGTCTAAAAGCTGCTTCATATTCTATATTAAACATGATTTGCTGTTTGGGGTGGAGTGCTGTATGTGACATAAAGCAGAATTGACTCACTTTTGATACATCACCTTTATTTTCTGAGTGCATCATCCATGATGGTAATCAGAACATGAGGAATAAACATTAGACTCATTTCCCTGCTGCTCCCTCTACTGACTGGCTGATGATTCCCTTCCCTTTGAAGGAGTTACTGGTTCCCAATGTGATCATGGAGACAAGAGGGAGCGAAATTTCCAATTTCACATTTGGCTCAGGAACCTTTTTCTGCTCCATTAATACATACTGAATATATATATATATATGTATATCTTACTCTGATCATGACTGCAAGTTAAATCACACGTGGCATAAAATACTTCAATAACAATATATTGTGAAATCATTTCTCTTGCAACAAAGCCCCATTTGACACAATAATAGCATGGAACTGAGCACGAGCTGCAGCAATCAGACCTCTCACGTTGCCCTTTCACTTGCCCCAGCAGGTTCCTGCAGCACAGAAGCCCTCAAGGATCCAGACATTCAACCACAAGTGCTAAATGTGTAAAAACAATCAGATGGCATCCCCACCCACGCATCAGCCGGTGACCAAATTTCCTTTCTTGGACCGAGTCTCTCATTTCCTCCCCACACTTAAATCCTCCGTGTCTATTATCCATTATACACACTGTGCTATAAAACTGTTGACACCTTCCTTTTTTAGTTTTTTCAGCCCTTGCCTCCCTCTTGCCTGACACAGAAACAACAGACTAGCACATCCCAGCGAGTTTTCCGTGGAAAAGGTGGTTCTATTAATGTCAGAAGCTGAAAGAACAGTAAATCCAGCTAGTCAGTAAAATAAAGAAGAGGAAGGGATCATACTCACAGCAGCTGCAGAGACACAAGATCATCAAAAAGGCCCTGGGGAATCTCCGTGATCTTGTTTCCATAGAGCACTCTGAAAGATTCAGGAAGACAAAATAAATCTTAAATAACAGCCCAGTTTAGTGTCCTCCCACATCTCTGCATTATCATCTTTATTGATCATGGTGCACCATGCCCAGGATCTGTGGGCATTTCATTTAACCACTGATCTCATTTTCTTTTCAGAGAGCACATGGCATTAAATGAGTCGTTATGATTCAGGCTTCGTCTGGTGTTGGAAAGCATTTTTAATGTAGAAACTGGACATCATCCAAAAACTGTATCTGAAATATTTTTCATTCTGTTAAGGGATTTTTTTTTCCATCCTTTTTAGAAATATTTTAGCCACTGAAAGGCACATTGTCTGATGCAAAAACCTAGAATTCTTCTCAGTAATACTGAATTTAAAAGCCAGAGAGCACAAGCTGGTTGTAGATAAAATTTCATATAACTGAGTCTCTTAAGATACAGTAATTGGCATGAAATGTGACACAGGCATCATTGGATAAAATATTATGGCTTCACCAGCTGCTGTTACCATTTCAATGAACTAATATAAAGAAATTTATCTTGAACTGGAAATAGACATATATTTCAGGAACTCAAAAATAATTTAGGTATAGCTTAGTTATAAAAATCAGTAAAGCTTTAATAACAAAAATGAGAGTCACTGTGTATGTTTAATCAACCATAAATATATGACCTGATATCCATGATTCAGTTTTAACATGAAAAATATTTCATTTTTAATGGAAAAATGCACATATATTATCCTTAGAAATTGAAGGAAGGGGGGAGAGAGACAGAACCACCATTATTGCTGAGATGTGTTACCCAGTGATCAGAGCAAAATCATGTATGACAGGAATACCAGAAATTCAATCATGGCTGAAGTATTTACTCGTGTCATTCCTGCAGGTTGGTATCATTTGTCAAAACCAGAGAGGGGCTGAGGAGCTTATGTGAGTCCTGGTAAAAGGGAAGATGATGAGGCTCCCCCTGACAATATTTTGCCTTACCTAGACACTTTAAACAGGGAAAAACAGAATTAATGTAATTTCTGTGGTCTCCATAGGACACGGCAAATGGTTATAAACCAGCTCGTGCCAAAAACTCTGCTGCTTATGTGTCACTGAACTGGTTGATTCCCTCGCTTTTCAAAGTGGAACAATGGGCTGGCAATGAATCAAACGGCCACGTGAGGCTTGGATGCTGGCTGAAATCCTGGCTCACCCTGCCTACAACGTTTGAAATACTAGGAAGAGTTGAACATAGTGAAAAACAAACTCTTAGCACGACAGACCATTCCCAATGCCCCCTGGCCTTCCCAGAGCATCACCACCTCTGTTTACTCTTCATCAGTCACTGGGAGTCCATCACCCTGTGGGAGCCTTCCCAGATCAGCTCATTTCTGAGCCTAAACAGAGTAACACCACTGAAATACCAAACCTAAACTGAAACCTGGTATCTCATTACTTCTGCAGTTTAGCAGGAACTGAAGTGCTACTCAAGAAACTAATGGCCAGCTAGCATTCTATTTTCTCTAAACAAACGTAACACAATTTCTCTATCTAGTCCAGAGTCAGAAGGGTGGCTTTTAATGTGCTGTTCCAGTTAGTTAATGTTTTTTGTGAGTAATGAATGCTTCTAAATTTTTCTGTTTCTTAACTTTAGCTTCAGAAGACACACACAATTTCCTATTTCAACAAAATTTAATGCAACACGTGAAGATTTTTATACCCTATCCAAAGCTAGACAGAAATGGTGGCTGAACTTGGAAAGGTTTATCAGGACCATTCAGACAGAATATTCAAGTCCCTGGATTTCACTGGGCTCTAAACCAACACGTGAAAGGCTGACACACAGAGTTCTTTCTGAACAAAGATGCGTGCACCTGTATCAGGAAGCAAAAGCAAAACCTTTGCAAATAAAATATCTGTAAAAGGTTAAAACATTAATGGCCACAGAACCCAGCATATCTCCTTTCACCTTCCAGTCTTTCTGAAAAACCTTCCTCTAGGAAGGGTGTCATCTGTATACTAAGTTTAGATTGCAAACTCTGGGATGTCAGAGAAATATCTTCCTTAGTTTTGTGAAGGAGCAGGATCATCAGTGCTGATCAATAATGCATAGTACAACAGCCAAGAATTGAGAAGCTAAGATTTACAAAACACCCATGTAAAGTAAAAACATCCCCACTCCAGCCTAAGGGTTATTCTGGCTGTGGAGGTAAAACACTTTGGTAAAGTAAAACCTTAAAGCAGTATCAACACTCACATCCTATGCTACTATTGAATGGAAATATCAAAATAAGACCCTCAGAGCAATTTTTTTCATTTATTTTTAATTTGAGAGTCAGAAAGTCATAGTGCAGTGTGCTACTGAACTTTAAACCCTGGATGTGTTTATACATCTTCTTTATTACTTTAAGCAAAATAAAACAGATCAAAGTAGCTTATAAAATAAAACAAAGCTCCGATTTCTAGAAGCCATGAAAAGGAAAATAAGCCTTTTCCAAACTAATTTGGCTTACGTGCATGTGGCACATTAGCATTCAAACAGATTAGCAGCTAAACAAAAGTCAGTATGAGAGCTCAGGCACTTGTCTCTAATTCATATTCATGTTCAGCACTGCACAGAGCCAAATTAGCTCATGCCATGTCTGCCTGCCATGCCAGGGCTGCAGGCAAACGGGGAGGAAGCAGAGGAGGGGAGATGTGCACTGCACTGCAGCTTATCTCCGGAGCTCTCAGCGCCTTTCACTGCAGGAAAAAGCACGGAAAACCAGCTCTGCTCAGAGCTCTCTACTTCTGTGTCAGCCAGGAGAGCACACTCACACCGAGGAACACGACTTGGGCTGGCTCCTGCTCCATCAGGCTCCTGCTCTGATCCTAAAACTGCAGCCCTGGGCAGAGCTGGTGGAGCCACCGTGACCCCCCTCTCCTCCTGCCACCTGCCCATCTCCCTGGCCTGCACCCCACTGCTCCCACAGCAGCAGCTCTGGGGGGAAAAGAAACCAAACAAAAACTCCCAAAAAAAAACCCAACCAAAAAAACCAAAAAAACAACCAAAAAACCCTGAAAAACCNAACAAAACAAAACAAAACCACACCCCAAAAAACTAACAAAAGAACCCCCCAAAATCCCACAAACAAATAAGAAAACAACAACAAAAAAAAATTTAAAAAGCCATGTAGCAAGAAACACAACCTATTCAATTCAAGAACTTCACTTAAATCTCCAGTGCTTTTACCAACAGAGGTAAATTTTAGAAGATTTGCCCTTTGGCATTACAAAGCTCTAAAAATGTGTTCACTTGGTTCCCTCACACGTGTTGCAGGACATGCAGGTGTCCTGGCCAATGTGCAAGCTTGGCACAGGAGCACAACCCTTCTTCTATCCCAGAGCACCTGAAATTTTAGACCCAAAGCATTTTTTAAATTAAAAATACACCAACAAAGTTAACGTGTAATAAAAATAAAATTAGCTCAGTAATTGCTGCCAATAGACAGCGAATCAGTGCATTAGAACATTTATTAGAACACACAAAAAAATTAGTAAGATTTTTTTGTGTGTGCTCCTGATTCTTCATTGGCTTCTCATCTTTAGGAGAGCACGTCAGCCACGGGTCTGACAAATACCACAGCACATAAAGCACAGAACTCTGGCAGCACTGTGAGCATTGAAATCCCTGGGAGAAGCACCCTAAAGAGTCATTATGGATCTGCAACAAGAAGTTATACAAATATAAAACAGTCACAAATGAGGCACTGTGTTTCTTCAGCCTGATTCTGGCATCATATTTTAATAGTCCCCTAACAATGTACCTATCCCAAGACACATTAGATATTAAATTGCCAATGAAATAATTAATTGTTACTACTAAACTTCAAGTTTTGCCGTTTAATCCAACTGATATTCTAAAATAAAGATTAAGCAGTGCAAACAGTCACTGCATAGACTGATCTGCAAGCGTGGGACACACCACACAAAGCAAGCACAGGAAGCTCACACAGCCACAAGTGTGTTTTCTTGGGTAAGAATATAATCAATGATGGATCAAACCTGCAGCAGGGTCTTCAAACATGAAATTTACACTGATTCTTCACAGTCTCTATCCATTCTGACCTCTTGAACCATTTTAAAATGAGGGAATCTGCCCTGACTTTACCAATACACGGCCTTTCAGACGCACTGGAGTTTAACACGCCACCTTCGAAGGGTGTGAAACAATAATGGCTGTGCTCTTTATTTTATGTCTCTGCTCCCCATCAGCCTACCTTACACACAAATGTAGCTGCAATTTAGCTACTTCATTAAGTCAGATCACAGAATACAGAGATTTTTCCCTTGAAGGTGACACAGAGCTTTTTGAGGTATGAAAGCCCAGCACAGAATCCCTTCCTTTAGACCATATGGCTTCCAGCTAAGTGTTCCTTTATTTTGGCTGGGCTGAAACATTCTTACTGAAGTGTCAAATTGTGACTTTATGCAATGTCTTTTTCAGTCCTCAGAATGCTTTTAACTTTCCTTCGGACTGTGAAAACAATTCTTGCTAGGAAGAATTATATTTCCCAAGCTACGTACAATGGCACAGGCTCAATATGAATTCAGGTTTTCAGAAGAGGACAAATTGATAGGGATAAAAACAGCAATAAATTTCTAATATCTAAAAGAAACTTAGACATGTAATTTTTTTCCCCTGCACTATTTCATATTTCTTCAGAACAAGCGAAGCTAAATAAATCACAGTAAAACTATCCAAAGCAATTTGTTACCTTAAAATAAGTTTGTCAGTTATTGCAATAGACAGTGTTTTATTGCAGATTTCAAATCACCATGAATGACACCCCATACATCATCACCCAGGAGATGATGGTCTAAATGGGACTGCTATGTCAAAACCTAAGCTGTCTCTTGTCTTTGTGCCCAGGCTGATCTAAGCTTTTCAAGTGTTCACTAGCTTAATTCAGTATATGAACAAAACCAAAGGAATTCTCCCTCTGCAATGGTCTAAAACTTATTCATGCAGTTTAACACCCTGAAGGCTTAGACTGTGTTGTCATATCTCATAAAATGTCCCCAGACAGTCTGGATATGGCCTTCCAAACCTGCATTTGTGGGACGTTTACTGACCCCAAGAATAACATTTATCTTTGATACTATTAACAATAACCAAATGCTGATACAATCCTCTCGCTGATACCAGACAGATTCCGAGTTGATTAAACGAAAAATTAATTTACTTCAGAAAGTGTGTGCAGTGATGAAACATGAAACTATTCCTAACTTGTCCCCCATGCTCTGGGCTGTTATTAACCACCCCAGCTCCTGCAGAGGCACTGCCAACCATGGAACATGAACACCAGGTACTACAGACAGAGTGGTCCTCAAACTCTTCCTTCAAATTCACATAATACATTCCTTTGCAACCAACCAATTTTGCCACACTTCTCAATGCAAGGGTACTATTTGCTCTCATGTTTATATGAAAGAAGTATTGCATGGCAAGACTAATTCTTCCAGCAGAACAAGAAGAAAAGGAAAAGACAGAAAACTCTAGGAAGAAGAAAAGAAATGTTCTTAAAGAATAATGATTCTAGTTCCTTATTCTGTAACAACCAGGGAAAAAAAAATTATGTGCATCCCCAAATTGTAGAAATTCCTTGTTCCAAAGAGTCATATGAATAGAGAACAAAATCCCATTGAAAAATGAGCAGAGAGAAAATAACTTAATTTTTTTCCTGCATGTGGGGAATGGAGAAGTCTTGAGTACCCTACAGGAACAAACTCGCTTTTTTTTCCCAAAATGCAGAGAAAACCCAAGGTAGAAATGGTTGCTTTCAAGTATAAACATTTTGTGACCTGTCTGACTCCCACAGGTAAATTTCTTGTTGAAGAAAATACATAGATTTACAATAAAAACTTATGACCTGCTAGCACATGGATCACTTAGCAGTTCTAAAAGATTGAAGTTTTACACATTTTAGAGGAAACAGCTTCTCTTCTAAACATTCCCGTGTTTTGAAAACTGCAATACACCATTTTTTCCTACCATCTCCACACGAGTACAACAGGCAGAGAGTACTCTGAGAAGCATTTCTGCCTGGAAACACCAAGCCAAGTTGACTTCAGAAGAAAGCAGAGCAGAACCCACTAAATACAGGCCTGCATTAGGCAGGCAGACTAACAATGTTGGCTGCCTTCCAGAGCAGCACTCTGGCTCTCCAGACCCATAGGGAGCACTGCGATTGCATGCGAGCAGGGAGCAGAGGGAGGAGCACAAAATGGGAATAAAAACAGACCAAAAAAAAGCAGCAAGGATGTTAGGTAGTAGAGCAGCACTCCATTTTTAATGGAAACCGAGTTGCTGACTTTCATTTGTGCATTAATACTTTCCCCTCCTCTCTGCTGGTTGGAACTCAGCTAGCTGCAAAGTCCAGCTGCTCTGTGCAAGGATGAACCTCGATGGTGTCTCATTAAAACGGGTGAACGATCACACCTGCCTGAGGTGCAGGAACAGTGAGAGCTGCTCTCAGTCCTGTGCAGAGCAGTGTTCCTTCAGGGCATGCAGCTGAGTAAAGTTTCTGGGGCCTTGGGCACCAAAAAGACTGAGCTGCTTAGGAGGGAAAACACTGGTTAAACAACTGTCTCACTTCATCTCTGCCTCCTTGTCCTTTCTCCTTTGGCAGTGTCATTGGAAGGGCTGGCACCTCCAGAGAGCCTTCTCTTCTCTTCTCTTCTCTTCTCTTCTCTTCTCTTCTCTTCTCTTCTCTTCTCTTCTCTTCTCCTTTCACTTTGTCTTTCTGTGCCTGATTTAGCTGGGCTGGTGGCTGTGGCAAAGTTCAGACAAAAGAAGATTCCCTACTTTGAGGGGTAGGAACCTGGGGAAGCTTTCTCTGGAGAAACCCAGATTCTGCTGGCCAGCAGATAATCTTGCTCCATAAAAACATCTAGGGCTCAGAAACTGAAAGAGCTGCAGGGAGGAACCTGCCAGGTCTGGGTGACAGGTCATGAAAGATGAGGGAACTAACCACGGCTTGTCAACCACAGGGAAAACATTTGCAAGGCCTGCCTGCAATGAACAGCAGGGGCAAAACCTTTCAAAAGAAGGTAAAAGCATAGTGGACAAATGACTCTAGAGGAGGACGCTGATAATTTCAAGACTGGAGTTGATATTGTCCTAGAAACAAGGCTGCCAGGGAGGGGAGAAACTGTGTGTTACAGCTTTATGTGACTGTGGTGGAGGGAAACTGAGGCAAACATGAAGCAAAGGAAAGACTCGGAGGCATTTCCCCTGCTACAGCCTTTGCTGTGCTGCATCTCCTCTCCTGGTCTTCCCTCCTCCCTGCTGGAACCTACTGGCATTACCTTAAGCACTCTTTCACCCACTTGGATATAAACATATTCAAACATCATTTCCTTAAAATATCGCTTTGGATGACTGGGCAGAGAATACACAGTCGTGTCACTTGCTTCTGTGTGCAAGTCAAAACACGATAAATTCCTGCCCAGTTTATATTCTCATTTCCTCTCTGTCCACTCTGATGTGTTTTGTCCCACACTCCTGGGGGTATCCGAATTAACTGTGCTAGAGCTGAATAAGTTCTGCCTTGGGAAGGCAAGGCCAGTGGAAATGTCTTGCCTGTCCAGCTCACTCCTAGGCAGGAGGTTTGCCAGGACCAGGGAGCTGCAGCACTGCAGCATCAGCAGTAGTTTCGTACTAAGCCAAAACTGTAGCGTTCAGTAAATGTCACTCCCTTGCTGAATTGCTTCCAGACAGCAGTGAGGGATTTGACCATTTCCACAGCACGTTGAATAACACCGCCTGAACTATTCAACAAACACCAGCAACACTTAATATATATTTCTGGCATTCTCCCAGCTGGATTCAGGGCATAAAAAAGGGCCAATCCTTCTGCATTCTGGCTCGGAGGTTTACTGCAACATGTAAGTTTAGTACTTAATAACCTTCTGATATTCTTCTAGTCAAAAATTTATTCCATTTCTCAGAATTATCCAGTATTCAGAGAATGAAAATATGGCAGCTTGTGGAAATAAACTACAGTTTTTAAAAACCAAGCTGTGTCATATGAACATTAATGAGATAATTGTTTCAATACTGTTTTTAAAATTAACGCAGGTAAGTATCATTCTACTTGTGCTTCCTTCTCTCAACATGGGGTTTTCTACCACTCTATTCTAATTTATCCTCAATATGCAGCTTCTGACCTTGTATTGCTCTTTTTACCCATTAAAAGCTTGACTGTTTTAATAGTGCTATGGGTACCTAGGCTGAAATACAGCTGCATGTAAATTCAACTTGGTGCTAAATCAGTTTTCTGTGTTCTATTAAGAGAAACAAATGGCTGTCAAGAGATCCTACCTTCCTTTTGTCTTCTGTACGAAATAATATCTTAGTCCCCTTCCAGCTTAATAAAGTAATAATTACAGCTAAGACGTACAAACATTTTCTTATGGTTAGGCCCTTCCCTAACCAGTTTGAAGAAAAAAAGACAAACCAAAACACACCACCACCAAAAAAAAAAACCAACAACAAAAACCAGCCAAAAAACCCCACACCACAAAAAACAAATAAACCAGGAAACTCACAATAGAGTGTAATTTCTTTACTATGGAAGAAAAATTCAGCACGGAAATATTTCCCCAACTCTTCCCTGATTAACACCACCATCATGCCTGAGCTGAGGTGAGGTTTTGGTGTGCCATGAGGAGTAGGGGTGCACAGAGCAGCCTGCAGCTGCACGTGTGCAGTAGATTGGATAATTCACTGATTTGAAGAAGTGCAGAAGTCAGCAGCCTTACGAGAGACTCGTAGACAGTCCTCCTTTCTAAACTTCATCACCAATTTTTCATTTACAAAAGATCAGATGCTTCACACAAGCTGGCAGTTGCACACAGAAACATATGTTCCCCCAGACAGCACATTATCATTTTTATTCCTCTTACATGCAAGCTCTCCCGAAATGCCCATTCAATTCTATTTTCTACTTACAGTGAAATGAGAGATTTCAAGCCTTTGAATGCATCAGGTGCAATGTCAGTTATTTGATTCTTGCTGATGTCTCTGTGAAAAGAAAAGGGGATTAAAACAATGTTAGTTAACAGGAATCTGACAAAAATATTTTAGCTGTAGCTTATTGGAAGAGCACACTTGATATAAAAACAGAAGTAAATGATCATATTATCTCAGAGAAATGATGAATTACATAAAGGCAGAGATAGGCAAATTCCAGGAAGCATCAGAAAACATCAGTCAGTGTGACAGGCCACAGCCTCAAGAGAGAGCACGCCTATTTTATGGACATTAGAAAAAGGTTTTTATGAAGAACAACAGTGATGTTGATAAAACCATCCCCAAACCCACTAACACTGGAGTTGGCACTGCAGCCCTGTGGGGTGGCCTTCAAGCACGAGGAGCAGCCCGTGACAAAGCATAAGGGTTGTCTGAATGTTTAAATGCTTGCATGGAAGGCCAATTTTATAACAGTACAGGGGTCATGCAGAGTGCCAGCCCTGACCCCAAAGCAGCACCAGTGTCCCTGGGGAGCTCGGCACTGTTCCCCTGGGGACTGGGTTTAATGGCCTGCAGAAAACAAGCAGCACAAAATCCACCCGGCCTTGATCTGGAGAAGTTTTCAGACACTGAGGGAAGCCTTCAAGCATCTGACTGGGAATTGTGGAGCTCTGAAGCCAGCAGCACTGAGAGGACACCCAGGGTGCTGCAGACCCTGCCAGGGAGCCCAGCAAGGTTCCACCCTTTTGGTGCGAGCGGGATTCAGCATTGCCTGCTGAATTTTTAAGTAAAGTGCACTCCTGGTTTGGAAAATACTCCTCAATTTGAACCATAACCAGCCAAGAACACGAAGATAAATACAGACTGTGCCACAGTAACTTTATACAGGGATCCCAGTTTACTGCAGCTGGCACCCATGTGCTCAGAGCTGGGTGCCTCATCGGGACTGTCACCATCATCCAGACTTTCTGTCCATCAGTTCAACCAGGTGCTGAGCTGAGACACAACCTTCACCACCTCGCTGCCCTCCCTGACAGCTGATATCAGCTTGTATCAGCAGTATCAAATCTCTTCACTGATAGCTGAAGCAATACAGTATTTCATGTACATCTTCACTGATATTTCCACTGGGGCACATGCTGTGGATCCAAGCAGGCTCTAAATAAACATCTCTCGCATGAGAACTTACTAATCAGAAAATAAGAAGGTTTGCCATTCCGTCATCTTTTGAGCTACAAATTATGTTGGTTAAAATTTTAATGAGGTCCTCTACCTCTTTTCAAATCTAGCCATGTAAAGTGGGAACTTTTTGTTTGGTTTTTTTGGTCACTTTTCTAAGGCTTGATTCATTTTTAAAGCTCTGCAACCTACTGATGTTTTCTGTCACAACCTCCTGCCTAGCAGGACAGGATTCATGGAAGGTTTCGGTTTTGCAGTTCAACTTACAGCAGCCAAATTTGTCACAGTGAAAGTAGGAATACTTATTTTTATTTTAACACAGGTTTTTGTGAAACTATTTTTGTGAAACTTGCCGCTTTTTATCTAGTAAGCAGAAGTACAAAGCAGATCAGTCCTATCTATTTATTGAGGAAAGTATCAAAATCTGCTAAAATCACATGAACGGCGAGTTTGCTGAACAATGACAAGCATCTGAAAAGGGGCATGTAGTTTTTGAGAGCAGTCTTTCAGCACTGTTTCACTGATTTGCTGCATCTCAGCATTTCCACCCTTGCTCTCTCCCCACGTCCGGACGCTAATGAGTGTGTAACTAATGGTGCCTGAACGTGCAGAAATGCCACGCTGGGCAATGGCACTCTCTCACTCCACGCAGATGCACTACAATCAGCATTAGAAGATAATTAGACACATTATTTCCTTTCCATTAGAGCCCAAGTTCCACTGCTGTCGGACAAGGAGGTTCCGTCTCCTTCCGACTTGACTGAGGGAAAGGGATTCAGTTTTGTCCTTGTGTTTTTGTTCCCTTTGCTCGGCCTGCTTTGGTGAGATTGTCCTATTCTGCCTTTCATTTACATCTAGACAGAGAGAGGCTTTTCTAAGCTGCACAACTAAGACAATGTAGGTGACATAAGGCTCATTTTCATAGTTTAGGGTATGTCTGAATCACTCAGGGGAAGTGTGCCTCTTCAACTGGAAATGCAATAAAATTATCAGGATTCCACTCAGGCAGGGATGGCATCAGTCACCTCATCCTCCCCCCGTGCACCTCTGGAATCTCTGAAAAGGTTGTTGCACACACCTTGGAGGGTGGCTGTGCTCAGTCACCAGCTGGGGACATAAATTGGTTTTGACTTTGCAGCAGGGGAGCAAGGATACCCTGCAAGTTGCTGAGTAACACATGACTGTATGGCTTAAATGTCTTCACTGTAAAAGGTTTCAAAACAAAACAGATTTATTTTTAGATGCAGCCAAATGCAAAACTATTAATAGCGTTGGTTGACTATTCTCTTTGTTGACTAACATTATTAAAAACAGACTACTGATTATCTCCAACATATAAAATGGACTGTTCTCATTTGACAAGAGTACTCAGCAAAATCCGTGTCATATATGGCTTAGTTTTTAGAAGCTGCTTAAAAATGTCACAACTCCACAGAGCTACTGGGAAGCCTGTGAAATCTCCATGTGTTTTCTGCTAAAATGTGGTAAAATTAGTCTGACAACATGAAATGCCACTACAAGCACCAGAGCTAGCGAAGTGCAACCACATCTTCCAAAGTTATTTCATGTACTTGGCTCTTACTCTTGCTCTACAAACTTGTTAGTTAAAAGCCTCAGAAGAGCAGAGACAGGAGATGTGGGCAATTATGATTAAGTCCAAGATAAAATAGGTTTCAGCTCCTTTACTAAAACCTAATCACCAGAATAACTCTCCCATCCTGGAAGTTGTTGAAGAGACAAAAAGCAAACTGCAGTTATATACAAGTAAAGCACTTGAATTCATATACATTTTCTGCTATCATCTTGACCTAAAAATATCAAGTCATATCAAGATTATGTTGGACAAGTGGATCTAATTTAATAATTAATCTCAGTTATCCAATTAGTTGAGGAAAGGAAACTTCATTATCTTGCAGGAAATACTCAGTAAAAAATCAAAAAACAGCGAGTATAGAGTTGCAAGTGAGGACTATAATCACGAATATTCTTGCATATTTTTTCACCAGAAGGAGAAAAATACAATACAATTTACAGGGTTATGCTAATAGTATCCTCTGAATGATATAAAATATTATTATAGTAGTTAATAGTAATAATAACAACAATTATATGAATGCTCTTCATTTGTACACCCAGTAGGGCATCCATTAATTAAATTGATAATCTTCCTGCTATGGCACTGCTCATTGAAATCAAAGTGACAGAAATGAAGAAAGACTAACGAAACTTCAGTGATATTGAACATATCCTTCCTCCAAAGGAGAAGGATGGATGATTCTTTTAAGAGATAATCTTTTCACCAAAGTATATTTTTGTGTTTACAGGACTGGGAATCTTCAAAAGCTGGCGTCAATAATCTCTTTAAATACTGAAACAAATGTCTTCTAGTAAACTATGTGTAACAGAACTGTTGCTCACTTCAGAGCCTCACTGTCCAGCAGGAACAAAACTTTAACAAGGAGACAGGTGGATAAACAAATGGCAAAACGTCAGGTTTGTTATGGGACATTCTGTAGCCCAAATACCTGACCCAAGTTCTCCCTCAAGATGCTGTCACGTTAACTAAGCTTTGGCACAGATCATCTGGCACAATAACTTATTATTTCATTATGAGTTCAGATCTCAATGAGTATGCCAATTATATCCCAAAAAGCTGTTAGCACCACTTGCTAATGGAATTCTGCTGCAAAATTCTAACATTAATCATTTCACGTAGTAAGTGCTACATTGGATTGGGCAGCTAGTCATATTAAAGAATATTTTTCTGGTCAACTCCCATAAAACTAGAGTTCACCAATCAATGAAAAATGAAAAGACAGTAAAACATTGCAAAAATCTAAAATTAGTCACACCTTAGAAAGAACTATGTAGTGATTTTAATAATAAAAAAGTGACAAGTTAGGTCACTGAAAAGGGATCCATCATTATTCACTGAAATTACCATCTTACTATCCAATACAGTACTTCTTTAAAAATACATACAGCTATATTGAAAGTGAGACAGAAGAATAGAGACTGCCTAAGATTGATGATTTGACCTGTTAAATATTAAGATCCATATTTACAGCTCTTCAGCTCTAGGAACTCGCCAAGTTGGGACTGGAAAACACAGCAATTCTGCCCTTAAATCAACGGTGCGGCGCAAGCTCATTTCAGTTTCCCAAAGCTATCTGATAATCCAGTGTCTTCTGTGAAATGAGCTGGCAGTGTCCTAATTCCAGCATTGCTCACATCAGAGAAGAACTGCAAAGGCACTTTTCCAGCAGCATTAGCTCTGAGCTACAAAGCCTGAATGACTTCTGGAAGTTACTGCTCCAGTGGCAACATCAATATCTCCATATTATGGTGAATTGCTTTGCCATTATTTGTGTCATCGTGCAACTGTCACATCAACTCTCACATATCAGTCAAAAATGAAAGAAAAACCTGACTGGGGGAATGCCCCGTGTTATCTGCATGACAGCACTGCTACACATCAGGATTATTATTTTTTTTTTAATCCAAAGAGAAAACACAAGAGGTAATAAAAGCAAGAATGATCTGGGTATCTACTGGTGATTAAGCGACAGAGGAAACAAGCTCCAGCAGGTTTCTTTGTTTTCTGGTAAACAGTCAAACCATTTCAACATCAGGACATCAAAGGCACCACAAAAAAATTCCTCACTGCTCTGCAAGAACGTGACTCCTGCTATAACTGGGGTCAGCCACCCTGACGTGCTGCAAACTGGCACAGAACGGATGGGAAAAGAAACGGAACTTCAAATCTTTTCCGAGGAAGCAGATTTGAAGTTTGAACAGACTAACAACTAATTAAATCACGTCGTTTATAATAGGAAGTGAAATTAAGCATTATTAAGGATTTCATGCACTGTTAGGCTTCCTGAACCACATTCCATTGTTGCTTACACTCTGAAGAGATGATTTGTGCAATCCCCAGTGATTTCAACACAGAATTGCCAATATTTTCTAAAATGAAGATACTGAATTTGAAGCGAGAAGATTCATGATTGCTCATCCATGTTGGTCTTATTAAAACTTACATTCTCTTAAGCTTCTTGTACTGGGTGAAAGCTCCAGGGGGAATGATTTTGATGAGGTTTTGTTCCAAACGTCTGAAAACAAACAAAGCAATATACATGTTAACTACACAGCTACAGGACAGGAATCACGTTAACTATGACAGCACATTTTATATAAATATAAAGCAATTTTACAGAGGTTTTATGCAAAACACGTTTTTATTTTGAAGTCCACTAAATCGAGAAAATACTGAGAAAACAACTTAGAAAATAAAATAATCTCTTTGATTGCTAAATTGGTCTAGAAAAAATGTCACAAGCTAAGGAAACTGCACTTTTAAGGCTCACGGAATTACTAAAGAATAGTAGGCATATTTTAAAGTTAAGATAGAAAACAGAAAATACAGATGCTGTCCTTGACTAGCTGTTGTAAATAGAATGCAGCTATTTAAACTGAAAGCTAGGCTAGGCTGTGACAACTTAGTAAACAGGTTAATAACACAATCAGACCAGTTCAGGAGCAACAACCTGGAGAAACCTGTTAGAAACCAAACTGAATTCACTGCAAGATGAATGCAGAGTTTTAAACGGGTGGGGAGCATTTTATGTTAAAACAGGAAAAATAAAAGAACTGCATCTTCCTATTCCAACTACCAAACACTGAAGTTTTCCTAAAATATCGTCCAGACTACATGAAAATTCTGCTGGTTTTATTTCTAAGATTTGGCTTGAAAGAAGTATTCTTTATGAAGTACCATAAATGCATGTATCACTGACATAAAATGTGAGCAGCTTTAAGATACCGCACACAGTAACCACTGAGATTAATTTCTGTTCCTTCCCAGTAGTACTTTCAAGTATTTGTCAGCAAGTTCGCTGAATTCCTGCTAAAAGGAATGGCTTCTCCTCGGATGAACTCTAAATGTTCATCTGAATTAGAAATGTAAAAGTGGATCCTCAAACAACAAATTCCACTGACCGTGGTAGCTAAACTTCTACTGAATTGGGACTGAGACCAAAATGTGGTTTTACCTTGCTCTTACTTATTGAAATGTTGTGTATTTTTTTTTCCCCTGAAGTGTCCTAAAAAGCAACAGTTTAAATAGTAAAAAATCTGTGGTTGAAAATGGCTTAGAATTGAAATACAAAACCATATTGGAGTGATGGAATGAAGCACTCCAGTCATTTCAAGTTGCTGCAGCAATGCAGAGGAGAGAAAAAAAAAATTAGAACCAGGAATGACGATAAAGTGAAATGGGAGAAGGGAGAAGTAAATCAAGGTTTGTAAAGTACTGGGGAATAGTAGAGAGAAAATGTGTAAGCTCTCTATCCCTCTGGTGATCTGTGCTTTCATAAACAAAAGAAAAAAATCCCCTTGAAAATAAGATAATTTGCCAGCTCATTTATACTCTAAGAAGCTATTTAAGTACAAATATTTTGGTATTTACACAGCCAGCTTGTACAGCCAATGTGCTCGCCCTCCTTTATATCCGTAGCCGTCTATTTTTTAGAGGTTGTGATCAGAGTTAATTCTATTCCTTGTTTTGTGATTTGAATTAGTGTCTGAGATTTCCCTTCCAGTTGGTCTAAATATAATACGCTTCATTTCTGGCAAGTCCACAGTGAAATGCAAATTGCTGTGAGCTCCAGCACGCCACTATTGTTGGGTGTTTGTCACCAGAATTAGCAGCACACGCTCTCCCCATAAAGGCTTTTTGTCAGCTTGCCAGCCGGGTGTTTAACTCCTCCCAAGTGTTTCTATGCCCGCACTTCGAGGAACAAAAGAGGGATGGAAACTGGGGTTCACCCATCCTGCACACCGGGGTGGCACAGCAGTGCTCACAGGGAAACCCCAATACAGGGATGGGGAGAAACGTGTTGCTTTCGACAAGCAAAATTCCAAGGCGATTTTAGTGACTCAAGGGTGGAAATACACACAGAATTTTCTCCCCCCCTCAACAGGGTGAAAAAAAATATCCAAAGTTGGAATAGCCACAGGTCCCAAGTAATAAAAAATAAAATAAAATAAAGGACATTTCTAGAAAAAGTGGAGAGGAAGACAGGAACAGGAGTTTTTTGAGAGTTGCCTTCTGAAGCTACCTAGTGAACTCTTCACCCTTTCCTACAAAACCTGCAGCAGATGGCCTGTACAGAAATAGATGGACACAGCTCTTGTCATCTGCTGCTGTATTTCCACCACAACACCTGACATTCTTTTATCCCGTGAAGCCCTTTGCAAATGAAGGACTAAAGGCTGCACAGTTCTGCTCAGTGCTCTCCACCTGGCAGGTGGAACCAGAGGAGCACCACGGGCTCTCCCAGGCTGTGTTTGCAGGTGGCTCCAACTTGGGCACAAAACTGAGCATTAAGTCCAGTGCTGCATTAAATAAGCCTGTGCTTCAACAGAATGAAGAACTAATCTGACTTCTGTTTACTTTTTACATAAATGCGTGTTAAAAAAAGGCAGACCGCCTGAAAAACACAATGCAGTTTCACAACTAAAACAACAGAAAACACCTTGTTTGTATTAATACTTTACTCTTTCACTGCATCTTATCTCATACATGACATGTCGAGTACAGCAGAGGATTAAAAATTTAAAGAAACTCTAGGTTTTGCCAGAAGGGGAGTTGGCAATTTCAGGGTGATGAAGGCTTAATTAGAAACCCTTTAATGGATAATTGCTAGAGGTGCCATCTTTGAAATAAAGTGAAAAACAGTGTTCTTACCTAATGTTGTTGTTTTCTCCTCCAAAAAGTGAAAAAGTGTAAATTTTACAGCTACACTTTATTTCAGAGAAGAATACCTAGGCTACCTAGAACATGACCTTTGGAAAACTGGTTTTTATGGTCTATCCCTGTACTATGGAGTGCTGTCACACACTATAAAACCATCTGTGCTAGTGCAAAGCAACATCTGGGAGCTCATTTTTCTGGGGGGTATTACCAGAATATACTATAAAATAATTTTACAATACATTTGAGAAATCTGTACAAGACACACAGTCCTAAAAGGCTAAATTTTGATAACTTAAACTCCTACCCCCCCTCCCATTTAAGGCTTCTTACAACTCAATACATTTTTTCTTGACTCTCCCGTGGTATTTCATACTCAGATCTATTTAAGAGACTCGCCAAGTGGAATTCACAAAACTGATAAAGTGTTCAAACTCCCAGTGGCTTTTGCTCCTCCTTTGTTCCCCTGGTGGCTGTGCCATGTCGCCTGCTGCCAGCCGAGTGCTGAGATGAACTGAAGCACATCTCCCCCCTCCTGACACTCAGCAATGCTCTGTCTGCCTCTCCCAGCTTTATTTTAGAGGCTTTGACAACAACATCAAAGGACAGGAACAATTTCCTTTCTCTTCTCTAATATATCATCAGAGATTGGAAAGTATGAGGGTCCACTGGATTCAGATCCATTTTTTCTTGTAATAACATGATGCTAGACAGGATAAAGTCCCCCTTCTTCCCCCTTTTTTTTTTTTTTTTTTAATTACTTTGCAGCAATGAGAGCAAAAAGTAAACATATCAGAGAAAAAAACCAGAACAAAACAAACAGTGGGAAACCATGCAGTTAAAGATGAAAAACTATCCCAGGGTAAAGAATAAGCACTCAAATTCCCATGTTAATCCATCTCAAAGTTCACTGAGGTGCAAATCTTTTCATCACCTCCTCCTGTGGCGTCTGTATTGCTCACGCCCAGGATGGCAAAACACAAAGGATAAAAAACTCTGCCTAACAGGGACTCAGCAGAGCCAGCTCACACTCAGGAGTGATGAAGCCATTCGTCTTGAAGAGTGATTCCCCCTGCAGAGCTGGGGAGACAGACGTATTAATTCGGGCCTTAACTATCTCCCTTTCATGGAGGGAAAGAAAGAATTTGTTATTTGGGTCTCTAATGGAGCAGTTTGCTAGCAATTTTCCCATTTCAAACACTGTCTCAGCTGCTAATGTGCAATGTTTTGTCAAGCTTACCTACCCATAACATAGACAAATCACTACCTTGGAGAAAAAGAGAGGGAGTGAAGCATCAGTGCTGATAATTCTCAGCTGTCAGATGAATGGAGCCTACAAACGAGACAGCCACGCTCTATTAGCAGTGCCACGAGCTCCTGGGGGAGCCGTGTCACAAACGTCGCTGTGCGTGGGGCAGGCACGGACTGGGACACAGAGAGCGAGGGGATGAGCCAGATCTCCCCTGGGTCGGGGCTCTGCTGGGCTGGCATTGCTCAGGAACCAACCAGCCACGAGCCAAAGCCACCCCTGAGAAAGGGAGAAGGTGAGCACAGCAGAGCAGCACAGACCTGGGGTACGCTCGTGCCTGGCAGGACACGCGCAGCCCGTGTGGAGGGTGGTGGCAAGGACAAAACCCCCATTTTCCTCCTCCTGTAAGCAGGGAACTGGGTAAGGACTGTGTGGGAAAGAGGGAGCATTCACATCCAGCATGGGGACAAAACCCAGGGCTGGGGAGAACTGTTTGAACGAGGAAGGAAGAAATTCCTAGGGCATGCAACAATCAATCCAGGGACTGAGAACAATTGGATTATAAAAGCCTACTTGGACCATTACTTTACATTTATCTCATATTCTGGGCTCTCATATCTTATTGTGCATTTTGGACTCTGATGAAGAAAAGTCCACAGGTGTATTTTCAGTATTTAAGGTGAATAAATCATACTAAATAAATCACCATCATGCATGGTCTTCTCACCACAGACATGAGCTGGATCTGATCCCTGCCCTGACGCCTTTCTTGCCCCTTCATCTGAAATACAAGCTTTATTCCTAGCATGCACAACAGGTTTGGGTAGCTGCACTGAGGTATTTACCCAAAGACAGCCCTGAAAGGGAGGTGCCCTGGCTGGGAGAGAAGGGAGGAATCTGCCCTGCAGTCACACATCAGGGCCTGTGCTCATCCAGCAGCAAAACACAGAACAGCCACAGTGCAAAGCCCAAACCCTGCAGTCCTGCTGCTTCAGAAAGTGCTCATGCACCTATGAACAGCAACCTATGAACACCAGGGAACAGCTTTTTGTGTCTCTCACCCCTCAGTCCCCAGGTAGGAAACAAAGTGCTTTGGGATGGCAGGACACGGAGGATTTCAGATGTCTGTGCTTACTGCTTGTTTTAACATTTAAAGCCTTCAACCTCCACCCCAGCCAGACTCTACCACCACTATAAAACCCCTAAACACACACGGTCCTCCAAGACTTTTATACTGCTGCCTTTCATCGCAGCACCTGAGTGACTTCCAAATAAAACTAATAATGTGCACTCTAAATCCCTCTTACGGAGTCTGCCTTAGGAAATGGAGAGCTGAGAGCCAGTAAACCATCCACCTGTATTAATACAAGGTGACAACTGGAGTTTCCCTTCATATTCCCTTTGGTGTTTATTTTCAGGGTCTAGCTGTCGAGCTCCTGCTGTAGTTCTAGACAGGACTGCTTCCTAACAACTCACCTGAGGGCAGATCTTCAAGAGACAAAATCCTATCAACAACGAAGGGATTTCTCAACACAAATCTACCCAGGAAGTTACACAGGTAATTCTGCTCACCAAAAGGCATCTTTCAGAATGAAAACAGATGTTTTGATATGTTCCCTGATACCATGGTGTTCATCTAAAAGCAGTGCTAGTGACACTGGATGTTCTGACACACTGCAGTGAATTCAGTTTCAGCTGTGCAGCTGAGCAGCTGAGGTATCAGTTGGTAACCACTGAATCCGTGATGGCAGCCACATTAGAAATCCATCACCTCTGTTGTAGCATGTTCATTTTGCATTAAATATGGTACAGACAAACAGGAAACACCAGAGAAATCCGCTGAGGTATCAGTCACAAAACATCTTTTGACAAAACACCAATGTCTCTCTAACCACAGAAACAGCAGAATGAAGCGCTGTTCTGCCAAACCTCAAAGTTTCTCCATCTACCACTGTGATACTCCACATCTGTGGTGGGAATTTTTGGCCTTTCTCATCACCTTTCATTGTAATGTCCCTGCCAGTCTCATTCATGTATTTTCCCTTCTTTATCCCTGGATGAGGGAGCAGTTCCCCCCTGAGCCCTGAGCTCCCTCCACTGCAATCCCACGACTGCAGAACTGCTGCTGGGCTGTGCCCAGGTGTAAAAGCAGAGTCTCCAGGTGAGTTCCCCTGAGCCATCACCTGTGAGGATGTTCAAGGTTAATCAGAAGCTGGTTTGGGGGTAGAATACAAAATAATGCCTCCCTGCTCTTATTCTAGACCAGCCAGGTAATTTCCCATCTCAGCAGACTTTACTGGGTCGTGTGGACTTGGGATCAGGGTTTGCAGGAAGGATTTTATCTCTGTGCAGGCCTGTGGCTGTGACCACAAATGCAGGAAACAGAGTCCTTAGGCTGGAGAGATTTGGCAATTTGCAGGTCCCTGCTGGTAATTCCACACCCTGTTCTAGCAGCACACGAGTTCATGAGTGTTGGTGTTTCTGGGATGTTTTGGTGTAGTGAGCAGCAGAGACGTGGATCCCACTCCTGGATTTTTGTGACACCCATGATTCCAGCTCAGACCCAGTGATTTACCGAGTTCAGAAGGCTCCAGAGAGACCATCCCACAGGGTTCTGCACAGAGGGTGAAGTTCTGGCATTCACTTCCACACACAGCATCTGCTCTCTGAGCCTCACCCAACCCTAGACCTCTGCTAAACACTTTTCACTGCAATTTTTTTTTGTTTTTAATTTTTTTAGGGGGGTTGTTTTGGGGTTGGGTTTTTGTTTTGTTTTATTTTTGGTTTTTTTTGCTTTCCCGAACTTGAAATCTTATTAGAGAGACAGATTCTGTAAAACCTATGTGAAAGCAATCATTCACCAGTGGCTGAATCATAAATACAAACCTGTAGGAATAGTTTTTAACAAGCCAGACCCAGCATATTTGCTTCACTGAGAAGCTCTGTGAGGTCCCAGAAAGACTAACCCCTAAACACATCACATTGTTATTTAATTATTGCTTGAGGAGATCAGTCCTGACCACCCTCTATTGGCTTCCAATTATTTCAAGAAACTTCCAGCCCAGATCACTTCCCACATTTCCTCACAATGCTATAAACAGCTCAGGGATCTGAGGATTCCAAGTTGATTTGCATTATATTTGTGAAGTTGTAACATGAAACTACTTTTTTAGACTTAGTGAAAATGGAAGTAAACTGAGAGAATACATAAAAAGTTATTTTTTAATCTCTAATCTCTTATTGTTAAAAGCTCTGTACATTCTGTAACATCTGGTTTTACTGCACATTTCCAAATACTGACAAGGCAAAGGCAGAACACCAGAAATTAGCAGGAAAGTTAAGTAGCTTTCTGGTAGTTGAAGCTCTGCCACCTGTAATATTTTCTCAACAGATTCTGTCATTTGACAATAGACATTCCTCGAATCCTTTCTTATTTTCATAGGCTTTTTAAGCAAAATAAACAGAACACGTGTTATCCAAAAGACAATTAGTATTTTGTCCAGTAAAAAATCTGATTAGTATATTTTAGGTCAAAGTTGTGATTTTAAGCTCTCTATTTTATTTTCTGTGATTGCTTTTCCCCTTCATAATCAGCTTTAAGAATGTATATACTCATTATACATTGCAATCTCTTTATTTTGGTTGGCAACACAGGAGCTTTGCAGTGAAATTTGTATTACATGAAAGATATATGCCTTTTTGGTTATACCATTCATTTATATTAATGATTATTAATTTATGTTTATACTGGACTGAAGTGATGTCTCTGGGAAAAAGAGACAACACGCACACACACAAACCCTTAAAAAACCTAAACTCAAACCGAAAAACCAAAACAATCTCAAACCTACAAACCTTGTAAGTTTACTCCTACACAGCTTGCCTGAGTAAATTAACCTGTACGTAACTTTTTTTCCTAAAAGAAATCTCCCAATTATAAAAAGTAGTGAAGACGGTAAAAATTCATACGGCCAAAATGAAAATTACCATGCGTATGAAATCCAGATTTATCAAAACAAACCCATCTTCTTGTGCCTGCAGATGACATTAGTTACACAACTTCAGAAATAAAAGTAAAGATGTAAGAAATAAATCTGCCTTGATCTTGCAGCAAAAACTCCCTGCTGTTACTGCTTGTTTCTAAAACTGTGAAATGCAGCTTTCTGTTTTCCTTCACTTGTCTCACAGCAGACACCTTTATTCTTATCATTTTCCATATATTTATTTTTTCTCCACTGACTATCAATCTAAAATATTTTATTTATTATTTCTTTATTATTGTTGTGTCTTGAACTCAACAGCAAATTTTCTACGTATTTTCGGCCTGACAAAATAAACTTCTGTGGAATGCAAGAGTGAGTGACACAGTTGGCCTGGTGAGATCCAGAAAATAGTAGTCAGGTTAGACATGAGAAACTGTCCAGAGCCAATTTACAGCAGTGAATGAAAATCATATTATGTGATTCAACTACAGGAGCCAACCTGATTCCCCAGGCAGAGAACTTGCCACCAGAGGCAATTATGGAGCATTTACTGCAGCGTTCAAAAATACTGTGCTGGCTTCAGCTGCAGGATTTACTGGAAGCCTGGGAAAATGATTACAATTTTCTTTCAGGAGGAAGAACAATGTCAAATGAAAAACTGTCATTTCTTTGTCCATGAAGTTTACAGTTTCTACACACCGATGTTCTTGATAAGAGAAAAACCTCATGCCTTTATGAAACTGAGAACTTCAAAGCCAATGGTTAATAAACATGAAAATGTTGTTGTGTAGTTAATTTATAATTTATATAACAAAAATTATTCTTATTATAATGAATAGTTACCGGTGCTCAATCTTTCTATAAGAGCTTTTCTGACTTTTTTTTTTAATTGGAGGAAAACTCATTTTGAATATACCAGTAACTTAAATGCCCAGAAATTGTTCATCACCTTGTTCAAACCACAAAAGCTTCCTAAAGATTCCCAGCTGAAGTCCTAGCTTGCCTGAAATACACATTCCTGCAGGTATTGAAGAACAGAGAAGGCAATTTCTTCCTGGGACAATCCTTGAAACAACAAACACAGCAAACTTGTCTGCATCCAGGTCTGCAGCACTGCCCACCACAGTGGTACCCTCACGACATTAAATCTGTCAGGAAAGCATTCATTAAAGGTAGAACAAGTAGAACATTACATGACAAAGTGATCATCTTGCAGAAAATTAGGAGTGTGTTCATTTTGCCAGAACCATGAGAAAACCAACATTACATTTTTCCCGTGCTCGAATTCTAGAATTTTTCATAAGAGTAGGAATTCTGCACCAAAACCATGCTCTACTCATACCTACAAAAACATCAGTCACCAATTCAGCTATCAAAAGTGAAAATGCTAAATTAAACCCATGTAGAACAAGTGGCTAAAACTGACCTTAAGCCAAGCCTAGACGCTGGTGGAAGGGCTGCCATCCCAGTTTGCTCCGCTCAGCTGTCAGGTGAAGCAGTGGTTATTATCTCACCAGACATGGGTGCCTAAGCTGCACTTTTCCTTGAGGGACTGGCAGCCTCTTCACTGTCTGGAGCAATTGCATCAGCATTTAAACAAATGGCCCTAGTTTCTGATTCAGGTGCATCCTTCCCAGCTTTACTCTTGGCTCATCCAATTCTATTTCTCTTAATCTCACCAGACACAGAGCATGGTACTGGTTAAGTAACTGTGGTGAAGCAAACTTGACGTGCACAGATCTCAGATCTGTTTCAAGATTTAAGGATATACTTTACATCCTGGAGTTTGATTTATAAGTCTGCAGATGACTGGGACTTGGCTTTTCAGAGTGATTAGCGCTGCACAGCACAAAGTGTTCAAAGCGCAGTGCCTGCTGCCTTCTGCTGCAGCTGTGAGTCCTCAAAACTTCTGAACGTCTCAGCTGAGTCAGCCAGACCCTGAGATTACATCACCAGTGACCACCCAAGAGAAGTTTGTGCAAGTCACTTGCTCAGAATCAATGAATAAAACCACTGGCAAGAAGAGACACAGCCCAATTCTCTGAGCAGCATTCACCAGACTGTCTTCCCCAGTCCCCATGTTACAATCTTCCTGATCCTGCAACAAGTGAACAGACCCTATATGCACAGGCTCCCACCCTACACATCCCTGATGCATCCCTAGACAACAAGGAATGAATCCAAGCTTTCAACAGCAGCATGAGACAGGGCTGTTGTTAAAGTGAATATGACCACAAATATATACAAAACTTCAAATGAGGGCTGCAGCTACAAACATTAACTTTGGCATTTTCTAGCATTCTCTAATTTATTCTTTTTTTACTTAAAAAAATAGTATGTTTAATTTAGTGGACTCAAACCCAAAAGCTGAAATTACTAATTCCATCACAACTCAAGTGTAACAGAACTATGAGTCCCAGACCTCTGTGGTGCTCTCTAACTGGAATAGCAGTGAAAAGAGGAGATCCCTGTGTAGTTTAATAGTTAATCTGTGCCTAGTTAGTCCCTAATGCACAGGGACAGACGCACAAATTGTTGTTGGGTTTCCCAAGCACATGGTGAGGAGGCAGGAAGGCTCTCCAAGAGATACGTGCTTTCTGGTGGGAAGAGACCCCTTGGCTCCACCCAGCCCTGTGTCCATCTGTCCTGCCCCCAGCGCCCAGCCCCAGTGTCCCAGCCCTCCTGCCACATCCCTGGTGTCCCAGGCTCACCGCCACCCGTCTCAGGCCTCACCACCAAATATTCCTCCCTTTCTCACACTCACAGCGCTTTGCTCACCCTGTCTCGATTCCCTTTGTTCCCAATTCTTCTCCCCATATGTTTGGTTGTTTCCCCATTTGAGTTCAGCCCTCTTTTCCCATCAGTTTCCGTACTGGGCCCAGCTTGTTTACGTTCTCTCAAGCATCTGTCCCAACCACAACCCAGGCTCCAGCTTTAGCAAATAATTAATTCCTTCTTTTAAGCAATCTGAAGATCCTTCAGGGAAGCAGCACCCAGTGCCAGTGGTTGCTGCTCCAGCATCTGCCTCCAGGCACGAGCACCCTCTGGCAGCAGGAGGGGGCTGTGCCCTGCTTTCCCTCAGGACAGTCTTGCACCAACTATTATGAAACACAAAGGCAGAAGTCGTAGTCCCTGCACTGTTTTAAGGTGTACGAAATTCTCAGGCAAGAGCTGCCCGGAATTCATATCCTAAAGCACAGCCTTGCTTGCAGTGGTAAATAAGAAATGAGTACATCAGTCTGAGGCAGACAAACAGCATGAAAACTTCATTCTAAAGAAGGGGCAGAGGAACAGTGTTGTGAGGGGGGAAAAGATTAATAGGGAGTTACTGATACCTGTCCATGGCTGGGAGGCATCAAACAAACGTGGCAGGCGGTGTGTTGAAGCAAATAGTGTTTGAAACACGACAGCCAGGGCTGGCAGTGCCCCTAGCCCCAGTGCCACACCTGCACGTGCAGGAAAGCTGTCCTTTGGCTGATTTATGCCAGGGAGTCACTAATGACTGAGAAAGGATCTATCCAGCCCATGTCCTGAGCCAAGAGCAGCCCAAAGCACGTGCTGAGAGAAAGCTGCTACACGTGTTTGTCACAACCCTCCCAGGCTCCCACAGCTGGTAAAAGGTCTCTGCTGTCCCCTGGCTTTGCTGGGTCTGTGGGCTGAGCTGTCATTCTGTTTGACAGGAGCCAGCTGCAAGGCTGTGATCAAGTCTGAGCAGAAAAAGAGATTCTTTGGAGGCTTTGTCTCCTCTTTGTCTGTTGGTCATCCTTCCTTCCCTCATCTCTCCAACGCCAAGCCCACTCTGCACTCACAGGATGTTCCCTATTTACCTTGGGTGCATTTTCTCCTACCCCTTCTAAATAACTGCAACCTCTCCTTTTATTGTAGATGCTGACCCACTGTGGTGGAATGACTATTTTGTCCATGTACCAGCAAACCACCACACCGTATTCATTTTGGTATTTCTTTTCAGTAAATGCCTCCAGGTGCTTAATTACTTTTGTTTTCACCCAAGTAGTCATGCAAAACTTTCCTGTGCTTATTCTCATGTGCTTCTCTATGACACAAACTGTTCATTTCTCCTCTGAAAAGCAAAACAGAACCACTTTGCAAGCAGAGAATCTTTTGTAACACTCAGCACACAGTCTGTATTCCTCAGCTTCAATTTCTTGTAACTCATTTTTCCTCAGTCAATTTGGCTGCTGCTGTCAGCTCCCAACTGAACAAGAAGCTTTATAAAAAATGAATTGCATTCTCTACATTCTTGCTACCTATTTTATGAAATTATGAAAAAGCAAGTCTGGGATACAGATTTCTAGCTTTCCTAAATTGCTTATTTAATAGCAAACATTCTTGCAATGAAGTCCTTCACCTCGAGGAGTAATAGAGCAACACAACAGACTTCTAAGTCATATGTGGCAGAGGCAAAATTAGCATCATATGATGCTTTTTTTACGTCCCATGACGAGTGAGTTACCTGGTTTGTGATGCCTTTTTATCAACAAAAACAGTTTTAGGACTCGTTGGCAGCTTTGTCAGAGAAGGTTCTGCCTACCCATGCTAATGAAGAAAGGTAGGAAGGCTGAATAAAAGATCTTTAATTAATACTGGGACAGAGTGAAATGTAGGTCACCTTTAATAACCGTGTTAGAGCAACAGCTATGTGTTTCATTTTTGTAGAACAGTTTGTCAGTCAAGGGTTCTTACCAGAACAGCTTGGCTGAAAAGGAAATACTGAGTGAGGGGGAAATACAAGAACTAGTTAAATTCAATGTTCCTTGGGGTTCTTGTGCCCACAGCATGAGAAGGACATGGACCTGCTGGAGCAAGTCCAGAGGATGCCACAACGACAGTGAGAGGAGTGGAGCAGCTCTGCTATGGAGAAAGGCTGGGGGTGCTCAGCCTGCAGAAGAGAAGGCTCTGGGAAAACCTTAAAGCCCCTAAAGGGACTCCAGGAAAGCCGGAGAGGGACTTTGGACAAGAGCCTGGAGTGACAGGACAAGGGGGAACGGCTTAAAACTGACAGAGGGTAAGTTTAGATGGGATATTGGGAAGAAATTCCTGCCTGTGAAGGTGGTGAGGCCCCGGCACAGGTTGCCCAGAGAAGCTGTGGCTGCCCCTGGATCCCTGGAAGTGTGCAAGGACAGGCTGGATGGGATTTGGAGCACCCTGGGATAGTGGAAGATGTCCCTGCCCGTGGTAGATGGTCCTTAGGATTGCTTCCAACCCAAAATGTTCCACGATCTTATGAATTTATGCTTTATAATAGTAAATTTTGCTGTGTACCAGTATTTCTACAGCAACAAGAAGCAGGTCGAGTCCAGTGACCATATAAATATTTGAATTTATACTGTGTAGACTGCAAAAGCTGGCTGGATGTCAGAAAACTCTGTATGACAAGAACCTAAATAGGAAAAGAATTGATCTGCATTCCCTGTGGACTAACCATAAGCAAAATGGTTTAATGTAACAGTATTTCAGAACCACAGTAGTATGAAGTCATGGACACAGGAATAGATGGTTCCAATTCCTAAAGGTAGCAAAGGCAAACAAGTCTGTAAAACCAGCACCTGATTTCACAGCACGAGTCACAAAACTGGTAAAGAATTGGAAATAACAATGTGGAAGACAAGAAACAGAAAGTAAAATCAGCAGGGACAATGTACTCTGATGTTCTAATTCATTATAAATGCATCCTGCCAAGCTAAAATGATGTCCCTCCATCTCATGGGGAAATCACTGACTAGAAATAAAAAAGACTGTGTATTTTCATTTATGGACTGCAGAACTGCAATTCCAGCTTTGTGAAATGTAAACACAATCTGAACTTAAGGCGCCAAGAACTTTACCTTGCTTTCAGGTAGGGCAGCACCAAACTATCTTAATTTACATTTAAAAATGGTTTGAGCCCTTTGATCAAAAGAACAAATCAAAGAGGACAACTACAATACACCTGATAACTACTTAGAACAGTTTTCAAAACACGCACCTTTCTTCCGCACAGGGGGCCGTGAAACGGAATAAAAACGGAGAGACATGGAAAAGATTCGTACGTTAGACTGGCACTTACATTTCCCAAATGTCCTCTGGGAGGTTGGCTGGGATCTCTGTCAGGCCCCTTCCCCGACAGTCCACCACGTTGTTGCTGCAGGTGCAGGCAGAGGGGCAGGTGACGGAACTGGCGCTGCACGACGGGGGCTCCGACGGGGAACCTGGGACACGAGGAGCACAGTAAATGCTTTCAAAAAATGACTGGCTGAGAATTGAACAACAAAATACGTCAGGCTCTGAGTTTTGCAGATCCTCTCGCTACAAAAAGTAATAATTTATTTGCATGTGAATATGATATTCTACGAATCGACTGCAGAGAAAACGTGCAAAAGGTTACTGTGTTCTTATTCCTCCTCAGTCTCCACTCAATCTCTTTCCCTCATGAACACTCTGGTCTCCTTCAGGATCGCCCTTACCAATTCATTCAAAGATTTTTAAATTAAGCTTTAGGATCAAGTAGTATTTCTAAAAATTATCTTTGCCTAGAAGTTTCTGTTACACAACCACTTCTTGAGTACTTTTACATACTGAGAAAAGACTGTCATCAGCAATGAATTATGTTTTTGAAATGAGGTAACCTCTTATGGTGTGAAGACTGGGAATATAAAGCCAGTTTTTTCAAGATTAGACAATGCAGTTCATGGAAACATAAGAAAAATTTAGAAAAACATGAATTCCAACCTTCAAACCCTTGCTTAAGCTAGACACAAAGACACAAAGCTACTCACAGAGCGTGAGGACATTGCTCTATACAAATTCTAGTCAATTCATTAGATTCAGTCTTAATTAAGTGTCATTACTTTTTTTTGAAACTGTAGCAATTATGTCAATTTTACTCAAATGGTTCTGATTCCTACATTTAAAGTTTTGATATATGCATGCATTTAGCCATAGATAAAATGGGTTTGCTATGCTAATTGAGGTTATCAAGATGTAGCAGTTATTGGTTTATTTATAGTGAGTCATATTGCCAAAGTACATGTAACACAAGAAGCCTCAAGTATCTTTATGCTGAGATACAGATGGCTAAATGTGAAGGCTTATGCTGGTAAGTGACAGAAAATCGTAAAAGATTGGCCTTTTGGATGGAAAAATAAAAACATCGTAGTTGTCAAAACACAAATATATACAAATATATACAAAAACGTGGAAAAAAATGGAGAAGACCCATTTTGGACCCATTTTTTCCCATCTTGAAAAAGACCCATGATGGATATTTTCATGAATTCTAACTGCAGGTGACAAAAAGTTAAAAAAATTATTTGAATCAGCTTGCAATCCAAAGTTCACTACAACAATTAAAATTTTATAAAAATGCAACATTCCTATAAATTTCCTCTCTTGATTGATGCCTCCATACCTGCTTGGCTTAGCCCTAAACTCTGCACAGCAGAGTCAGCTGGAATAGAAAGCTGCACATGTCCCTGCTTTCACAACCTCGTAAACAGCACAGAAAAGTCAATACTGGAAAGAGATTCAGCAGCGTCTCTAAGTGTCGTTATTTTCAAAGGCAGATACAGCTTGAAAAGGACATCAGCTGAAAACTTCAGCAGCTGACTTTACACTTGCAGAGGGAGCCCTCCTGGAAAGCAAAACACAATTACTGTGGAATCATTCCTTCCATTAGAAAGGTGTTGATTTCTGAGGGGAATTAATTTCAATTTGTCTGAGTTTCCTTAAGTTCAAGTATGCTGTCATCCCCTTTAAATATTATTTTGTAACCAGGGATGGCAGAACTGCCTTATATTAAAATACAATGTTGAGTTTCAGGATAAGATCACCATTTCAGTTGTGGGCAAAATGTTGCCAAATTCAAATACTGGGTTGGAAATATTTTTATTGGGTCATCACCTGACTTTCTGTCAGGACACCAAAAGAAAACTGTGGGTTTCACAGCACTGTGTTTTAAACAGCTTTCATTGATGTTAATCAGAGCTCTGAGTGGGTGCATTTTGGCAGACCAGATCTCAGAGCTCCAATCCAGGCATCCAGAAATTAAATTTTAAGAGGTAGTGACCGTCTAGAAATAAATGGATCTCGCAGGAAATTTGTGGCATGGGCAGGAGTCAAATACATTCTTTATGAGAGTGGGAAGCTGCTTTCACTATGAGATGATCCTAATGATCCTTTCTTTTTGCTAAAATACCCTGTCTCATTTATAGCCCACTTTCCAACCACCTTGACAGCTGCAGGTAAAGACTTTTCCATCACCAGTCTTTCATCTCAAGACAGAGATTGTTATAGCGTCACCCTGAAGAATCATCTGGGCTAAAAACTACCACAAAAATAATTCAATAATATAATTAAAATGTAAATCCAAATGCACATGGTCCAAGAAAACAAGTTCACGTTTATCAGGCAACCTGAACTTTGACTTGTTCCAGTTTCAAGATCTTATTATTGTCTTAACACAGTCTATACATGTGACCATGCATTTAATACAGTAGTTACGTGGTAGCTATTTGAACTAAACAAGAAAAACCAATTCCACTAATTAAATGTGTACATGTATAACTGGCAGGACAAGTGGCTCTCCTGGGTTTGTTTTCTGGCCATAGAAATGCAGGGCACACATACCACCACTGTAAATTATCAGAATTCCTGCAAAATTGACAGAGATCTGCACAACAGCACTGCCAGCTTTGTCTTTCATAGAGTTTTCTCCACAGGTTTTTCTAAGGTTTCTCTAAGATTTTATCTGTGACTACTTCCAAAAGTAGTTTATATTGCCTCAAAATGCACACAGCCCTCTGTTGTGTTTGTGTAAGAGCAAGAGGTTTGTTCTTGGACCTGATCACCTACGTTTCACATTTTCTCCTTGTCTGCCTACCTTGTGGTACAATGGCCAAAACAAAATGAAGAATGAGTGAGTCCAAACAAGCTACTGCAAGCTTTTAGGGATACAGAGAAACTGTCAAATTAGGAAGAAACTTCAGAGCAATCCTTGTTCTCTGGGAGGTAAAAAGTTGGCAACAAGGTCAAATCTTCCACGCAGCCATTACCATCTCCAGGTCTGATGTGCTCTCTGAAGAGGCTTTGTAGCAGGGGAAAAATGCATTTTGCACAGTTGTAACACCACAACGTATCACTGTGGGTTGGAGAAGCAGTAATAATCTCCCTTTCTGTCAGGGCACAGCACCAAAAAAGCTGATGCATTGCCAGTTGGAGCTTTAGGAGTCAGTTGCTGACACCACTGCATCTAAACCAACAGCAGAAGGCTCAATGGAGCTCAGCCCAGCACCTCCCCAGTTTGTGATGCAGCAGTGCAGTGCTAGGAAGGGCAGGGCATGCAAGGGGGACTGCACAAAGCAGGCTGAACAGAGAGGAAAGATCAAAACAAGTCCAACTGGCACAAAATGCAGGCAGCAGCAGCAGAATCAGAGAATCATGAAGGTTGGAAAAGTCCTCTAAGACCACTGAGTCCAGCCATCAACCCAGCACTGCCACCTCTAAACCACATCCCCAGGCACCACAAGCACATTTCCTTCTTCTTCATGAGCAAAAATAGATCTAGACTGTAGGTTTCTGAGAACTTTAATGATGAAAAGACTTTGTGTATAAATTGCTGTTATCCTGATGAAATGCTTTTGCTCGTGTTTTTCCTTGGCAAAGGACAAAATGCTGTATTGCACATGCACGCTCAACGGGCATCTAGCACATATTCCATCAGCTCTCACACAAACAATCCTCTGCTAAGGTGAATGTTTCTTGAATATATTAGAAACAGAATTTCAAATCTGATTTGGATTTAAAGGCCCCACTTCAATGAGGATCTATTGTTAGCAGATCTGTAGAATTAAAGCACAAAAAAATCCAAGGGAGTTGAATCAGTTTAATGTTTGTATTGTTGTGGACAGCTGTTAAAGACTGGTCAACAAAACAAGTCTAAGTCCACCTCTGAATATAAAGTTATTGAAAGTTATTAAAATTTGGCTATGACTTTCAAAATTTTGCAGAGTATAAGCATACAGATGATCAAGGGCCCTGACACAACACAGCCTCTAAAGAAGGATATTTGAAACCTAAAAATGATTTTTCCTTTTGCTGCCAATACTTCTTCAAAAGAAAAGACACAGGAAAGGGAGAAATATTTCAAGATTTCTCTCTGTGCCCTTCACAAGTGCAGTAAACTCCTCATGGTGTGGATGCAGCAAAAGGCAATAGCCACAGACAAATCAGCTGCATTTATATTATTCCCCTTCTGAAGTTGTTCTCACAATCTGTCGTTTTGTCATTTCAGATTTTTATAATACACAGCAGCCCTAGTTCACCATGTTAATTATATTTTTCTCTGAGATAAAAATCATCAACTCAACCATACATTTTGCTAAAAGAAAAACACTAACAAAATGTGGAAACCAGGGTAGGAGCCTGATTAACAAAAATTACTATGCATTTTTTACTTGATGCAGTGGAATGACAGTGTCAGTAATTATGGTAGTTAATATCTGGCACCACTTTAATTTACAGTCTCAGACTGTGGGTAAGGGGAAAAGAGGAAAGAGAGGTAGGACCCAGAAGTTTACAGAGAAATCAAATGCTTTTTTCAAATAACTCTCTATTGGCTTCTTTAAAAAGCAGCAGATAAATATTACAATTAGAATAGAATTGTTATGGTGTATAAATGAACAGTCTGAATGTCACAGGCATCTAAAATAAATTTTGCAATTACTAAGTAAACTAAATAATCTCATTTGCACTGACACCCAATTACAGCACACTAAGCAGTGTGTTTTATTACCTCCTCACCTATCCAATCACCTCTGCAGCAGCTCCTTTCCACCAGCAAAATGTCAGTTATTTGTAAAATGTGTTAATGGATTTTAAGATAAATCTGACAGGACTTCCTGGTTAAAAACCTGTGCTGACTTTACATCATTTTAAGTATATCAGACTCGAAATGATCGATCGATAAACAAAACAGTACAAGTATTGCAGATCCATGGATGTAGTATGACCTTTCTGGGTATAATTAAATGACCCAATTGGAAGTTCTGACAATGCTGGGATATCTGAAATCAATTCCTACTGCATGAGCCAAGTTTGCACTAGATTCCCAGTGATATGAACTAATTTATTCTAAAACACCTGTAGCAGATGTGTTGCTCCTCACTGATGTCTGCACCCCAGTTTAAAGGGACATTTGAGCACAGAGATATGGGCAAGGGAACCACAACTGACCATATGCAAAATTAACATTCCTTACTGAGGGCAAATATTCCTCTAATGGACAAAACTTGTACAAATTTGTTTATCCTACAAAAAAGTGCAGCAAATGGATTAAGCAAATATTTCCATCTATGGTTGTTCAACAGCTATTTGCTGAGCACAGCTTTAAGATTTATGATTACCAACTTAAGCCCCTAATTGATGTTAATGCCATTGAGTTCATGGTATGCAAAAACTTTCCATGAATATTCATTATTTGATTCAAGTTCTCTGCTTTGCTGAACGCTCCCAAACAGTAAATTTGTCTGTTAAAAATTCATGGCACATAAGCACAACAGTTCTGTAGGCAAAAGTCAACACTAATCAGTTTACAAATAAATATCAAGGAATAAAACTGGAAAAACCCAACTACACTGAAAGGAAGGTCTGGCTTAATGAATGAAGCCTCCAAATCCTACATAGTTTCAAAATCTATCAGTAAAGTAACACCATTGAAAATCAGACCTTACTTCACACTTATCATAAAAGCACTAATCCTAAAAGCACTAATATTGCAATTATTTAATTAACAATAACAGCACCACAATTATACGGAATACTACTAAGAAAAATGGAAAAAAGTAGAACAAAGAAGCAGCCTCAACCATAACAACTGAGGCTGAACAGGTGAATTTGTTCTTCTGAAGGATTAATTAAACAGAACCTGTGAGACAACTCAGGTCTATAAAACCATGACAAAGGTGTTTTTCTGTCAGGGAAATTTATTCCAACTAAGCCTTCCAAAAGGGGGGTTGAAAAGTCAGATTATCTCTTGTGCCCTGTGCCAACTCTGAGCCTTTCTTTCAAGGTGTTTCTCCAGCCCTGTCAACACAGGCACGTTCACCTTAAAGCAGGTAGAACTTAACTTTCCAACGACTGCATCACAAGGAAGGCTGCTGGGGTGCATTTGGTTCTCTGGGTTTGGACACTGCCTGCTCCTCCAAAGACTAAAAGAATTCTAATAGAAGGTCTTAAAAGATGTAGTGCTTCTGTAGCTCAAATGGTGCCCATGCAGTCATCTCATTAGTGCCAACTCCACAATTTGTATCAGCACTCTTGAAGGTGCATATGAAGTGACATTTAAAAATAGGTCCAGAAATAATACAGTGAACTTATAAATATATTCAAGCATAAAAATGAAGGGGAACATAAATTATTTAAGTGAAAGGATGCCACCTGTACAAGGTTAAAAGATAGATAATGGTCATGATCAATTGTGAGCCTGTGAAGGGAGAATAGTTCAAAACAGGTGATCCATCGTGGACTGTTCCACGATGAAGTTTGATAAAGTTATGGAAGGAACAGAAATAGTTTAAGACAGCTCAGTCTTTGGGCTTTGATTTACTGCTATTTGAAAAGGACTTTTAAATACTACATGGTTTTGTTTGCTTGCACATTTGTCTTTGCTTCTGCCCTGCCTGCATCCTGCTGCAGCAAGCACGGGGCTGTCCCTGCCTCGGCACAAAAGCTGCTCTCTTCAGGAGGAGGAGGAGGAGGAGGAGGATGGGATTCATCCAGTCAGCAGCATCACAGACTGACACAGCCATTCAGAGATGGCAGACACTGTGGGACGTGTCTCCTGATAATGACATCCGAGGGCTCCAGTCTGGTCATGAGCTTCCCCACGGACACATCTGGAGGGAGGAAATGCTTTTTTCCAGGTCAGTGGGCAAGAACTGAAGAGTGAGGCACCATCCCCTTGCCTGGGCTGCCTTGGGATTCCATGGACCAGATTCCCTGGCACTTGGAACATGCTAAGGAAGGCAGGCAAATAAAGACCGTTCCTGGGACAGGCTGGGGTCGCTGCCTCTGGTCTTTTGCAAGAGGCCCCTGTACATTCAAACACTTTAACGTGTCTGGAAATTATAGAACAAAACTCTTACAGATTCTTCGGAGCTAAACATGTTTGCCTGCCATTGCAAGGGGTAAATTCAACGAGCCTGGAGATCCCTCCAGTTTGGCTGCGGGGTGCTGGTGCCCAGCTCTGCCAGGGAAGCTGCTGTGGGCAGAGGCCAGGGTGGTTCTGGCTGCCTCCTTTGGGCTCCACAGCTGAGCCTGCCCCTGCAGCTCCTGGTGCCTCTGCCAGAGGGCACCTGAGCAAGGGCAGAGAGCTGCCAGGCAGGAGGGACAGGGAAAAGGTGAGAAACAGCCCTGGGAGCAGCAAAGTCAGAGAACAAGATGGGGAAGGAGGTGCTGGAGCTGATCCTGGTTTCACCCCAGTGCTGTGAGGAGGGGGAGTGTGAGCAGCCAACCCACCAGAGGTGTAATGCCACTATATAACATCACTAATTTCACTGTCAGTAAAGCAGAAATTCACACAAACCTGGTGTTTACTGGATGCAACTTTGCATTGGTCCTCTATTAATTTCTGGAATTATTTTATAAGCAGCTCTATGATTGCTTTCATTACTCTTATTAATTGTGTATCTATAAATGAGCTGCCAATCCCATACATGTATTAAACAGAAAAAGTCTACAGATTCCATGCAAAGGCTTGTCCACATACTCAAAGTCAACCCTGTTCTGTATTTACCACGACTGCTCTCTGTGAAACAGCTCCAAGCACAGCTGTGGTACTGCCATGAAGCTTTTTCTTTTCTGTACCAAAATACTACCAACATAATTAGTAATAAAACAAACCACCGGCTTTGGACATTAACATAAAAACTAATCATGTTATTATTTTTACAGTAACAGTTCAAAAGCTCAATGGCTGAATAATTATACCCCAACCTGCCATCATTAAATACGCATTAAAGTGCTATACATACTGCTCTGGGGAAAAGAGAGTTCCAGAAAAAAAGGCTAATTACACTGAAAGGTAAGACATCATTTTCAGTAATAAAACTAAATTTACTGTAATTAAAAGCCAATTTTCAGCTTTGGTCTTTAAAGAAATATTAAGTGCTGTAATAAATACATATTTATCCTTCAGATTCACAAGATGGTCTCCCAAATGAAAAACACCATATGTGGCATCTTACATACTAAGCAAGTCAAGAAGTAAATTCCTACAGTATGAAACATCATCACTGCTAGTGCTAGAGTAAATTCAGATTTGTAATAAAAAACTTCACGGAAACTGAAAACAAACTAACTGAAAAGCAGTGATTAGTATCTCTCCAAATTTCCTATATGATTTCATTGGAGGTGCAACTAACAAATGCACAGTATTGAAATGTTTCTTCTGACTAAATGTTAATGTTAGTTTGTGGTAGCAAATTGTAACAGGAGGTAAAAATTCCAGCAGCGTTCTACAAAAATTTCCCAAGATCAAATTTAAACCGCAATTTTTACCAAAAGGCTTTGAAAGTCATGCACACTCTAAATCCTGCCTAGACTCCATCGTAAGAGCACTTACTGCGCCTGTGGATGGTCACAAAAAGCAAGAACAGTGAGAAAAGAGTTGCCACCATCTAAGGTGACTCACAGGTGACTCTTTTGGAAAGAGGTCACACTTAGATGAAGTGGCTAAGCTCTCTTCTAAAAGCAATAAAACAGCTGCACAACGAGGATGGCCCACGAGGCAGAAAGTGACCATTCACACGCACAGGAAAAGCTCTCCTCCTCCTCCTCCCAGACTGCTGATCCAGCTCTTTAAAAACGAGGGCCATCAGCAGCTCATCTGCATGAACGGGGATGGACTGCACGGAGAGGAACCCTCCTCAGGAACCACCGNTTATTTTGATTCTAACTTTTATATAGAGATATATACATAATAGTGATTGGACAGTGTCATCCCACCCCTCAGGGGGATTGGGTGAAGCCTTACAGCTTCAGTTAGCAAAACATAAGATTAGAAAGAGAGTAAAATGTCCCAGTTTATCTTGTTTTCCTACAGAGTTCGTGAGAAGGAGAAAATTCTTAGGACTGCACGTCCACACTGCATCACCAGCAAGACCTGCATCACCAGCAAAATCTGCATCACCAACAACACCTGCATCACCAGCAGGACCTGCATCACCAACAACACCTGCATCACCAATAACACCTGCATCACCAGCAACACCTGCATCACCAGCAAAAGCTGCATCACCAGCAAACAGTCCTGGCCCCTCTTCAGCTTCCAGGAGCAGCAATCCCCCGTGCTGGCAGTGCCTCCTGTCCCACTGCTGCCTGTGCACACACACCACTGCAGGGTGTTTCAAACAGGAGCAGATGGGGGGAGTTCTCCTCCCCACGCACTTTTCCTCTGGCATCTCCTGACGGCTCTCATTAGGATGCTAAGCCTGAAGAGTGCTATTTTATTAGCTTCTCGTTGGTGGTTGTCTCCTCAGCAACGTGCTATGAAGTTCTTAGGAAATGGAGCAAGACAATCTCCTGAGTTCCGTGGTCTGGCCAGAGTAACAGCTATGTTTGAAGACTGTTTGACCTCACCCAAACAAATAAATCTGCTTCCTTATTAGGGCTTCCAGTCTGCGTGAAGCAGCAGGAAGCGAACATATTTTTCTCTTAATTATACCTCAGCAGCAGCCTCACCACACGAATCAGAAAATCTAGATCTTCAACCAAGATTTGGATCAATCCAGTGTTTTCTCAAAATCAGTATCAGCTTACTTAGCTAGAAAACATTTGGCCATGGTAATAATTTCTCTCTTGAGTTGATTTCAGACTGAATTTTAACTTATTTAGTCCAAATTATGCATCTTGATTTTCTTTATATTCTTTGAGACTCTCAGAATGGGAACTAAGGATCAGGAATCAAAGAAAATGGTTTCTAATATAAAAAGATAACATTTGTATGGATCCACCTTCCTTCTCCTACAATGCGTGTTCATTATTAAAGAAAATGATCTTAGAAAAGTACTAAAAATCACATATTTTAGACTTATAAATTTCATCAACTCTTAGAAATATCGGTCTCTGATCTAGCCTAAGAAATCTTACCCGGTCTTCATATTCCAGGGTAAACACTAACCACTGAAAACATGTCAAACTACTGGTCAAAACTAGAACAAATCTGGCCAGCAGCCAATGTATGCTACAGATCACAGTACGAGATGCAATGCTCCTGTTTAGATGCACAGGTATTCTCTCACATACATACTCAGGAAAACCAGAATGATTCATCCCTGCAAAAAAAATTCCAAACGGGGTCAGTGGCTTCTGCCAGAGAGCCCTGAAAAGACCAAAGTGCTGCTGATGGCATAACTTCATGGACCCACTGCTTTGTTTGCAAAGCTTTACAGCCACGCTGCTGCAGGTGAGAAAACACATTATAACTTGACATAACTGATCAATATGTAAATTAATTTCGACTCCAATAAGTAAGGAGCAGGTAGAAGAAAAATCAAAGAGCCATAATAAAGTTTATATGAGAGGAAAATGAAATAAATTACTATCATAAGGAGGTCAGAGGAGGACAAGAGACAGATAAATAGGTGGAGAGAGAGAGAGAATGTGTTTGAGAGACACAGACAGAGAAGGAGAAGCCAGTCCAACAGTGAAACATCTGAGCACAGGAAGGAAGCTGGGTTTGATCCAGGTAAAGACTGGAAGGCTCTAAGAGGTACTGAGCATAAGCCAGCACCCCCAGATGCTCCTCTGCTACCTAAGGGAATACAAAAATAAACATCTCCCAAAGACCAGAATACAGGTAGTACTTCAACTGACACTGTCAATTGTGCACTTAGTGCACTGTTTCCTCATCACAGCAGGGTGGCAGGGAATGGTAAAGCTATGATGGAGAGAGGAGAAATACATCATGCTACCTGTGTGAAATACAGCCTGCTATCCATGTGAAATACACCCCTTATCCATGAGAAATACACCTCTTATCCATGTGAAATATACCTCTTATCCATGTGAAATACACCCCATGATTCATATGAAATACACCCCTTATCCATGTGAAATACACTGCTATCCATGTGAAATACACTGCTATCCATGTGAAATACACCCCATGATCCATATGAAATACACCCCCTATCCATGAGAAATACACCCTGGTATCCATGTGAAATATACACCCTCATTCATGTGAAATACACCCCTTATCCATGTGAAATACACCTCTTATCCATGTGAAATACACCCCATGATTCATATGAAATACACCCCTTATCCATGTGAAATACAC
>VZTG01009266.1:299267-379648 GCA_013397845.1 Melanocharis versteri | reverse complement strand
GTAAAATACTCTCTTATCCATGTGAAATACACCCCTTATCCATGTGAAATACTCCCCCATCCATGTGAAATACACCCTGGTATCCATGTGAAATCCACCCCTTATCCATGTGAAATACACCCTGGTATTCATGTGAAATACTCCCCCTATCCATGGGAAATACACACCAGTATTCATATGAAATACACCCCTTGTCCATGTGAAATACACCCTCATTCATGTGAAATCCACCCCTTATCCATGTGAAATCCCCCCCTTATCCATGTGAAATCCACCCCGCTATCTTTGTGCAGCACATCAATAAGGGGCTCATCCTCTGGTGCCACAAAATTTCTCCTTCTGCACATCCCACCTCGTAGGAGACTCTCTCACCAAAGGCATCCCAGAGCTCCATAACCAACTGTGCAGGAGGAAGATGCTGTTTGGAGATTTCTCCAGGAACAGATGGCCTCGAAGGCAAAGGCCCAGGAAGGCTGCTCTGTCAGGGGTGGCTCTGGAGGAGAGACTCTCCTGTGAGGAGGGGACAGCTGGCTGAAGGAGCCAGCCAGAAGGCCCTGGTGGGTGACACGAGTGCCAGCAGCACTTGGCACTCTCCTCTGACACTGAGAGGCCATCTAGTCCCAGCCCCACTCTGTCCCTGACCTTTCCCCTCCTCCTCAGTAACACAAATCCAATCAGACATATTTCCAAACCTATCTCCAGGCACTGTTGAATCCTGCACCTTCACCTCCAGCTCTGAGCCAAATGCTCGAACAAGAGAAACCTGGAATAGCTTCTCCACTGCTCACGGGTGACATGAAGCACCATTTGAATCAGCTTTTTTGTCATTTGTCTGAACAAGCTGAACAATATTTTTGAAAGACTGACACCCAGGTTACACAGGTATGACTCAGTTTACCATGATATACCTGCACATATGACTTCAGCAACATTATCTGGAGAGACTTTGCACCTAATGCTTATGAACACCACGGTGCAGGACCTGTCCAGAGGGAATCCAGCAATCTGGGCTCTGTTTATGGCATTTCTCTATCATTGTTTCAGTTCTTCTTTCCCTAATTGGCATGTAGCATTCAAAATCTGTTTCCAAAGGAACATTTGTCCTCAAATTATAAAAAATCAGTATTTTTGCATAGGGTTCAAAGAATAAAGAGGAGTCAATTTCTCAGTGTTGTGTTTCTTCTTTCCCCAAATTATGATTCTACTCTTTCTCCTCTGAAGCATCCAGCAGCACCAGTTTTGAACTGGAATGTTCTGATGAAGTCCATTTCTCAGTGAAGGGAAAGCTGAGGGTTTTTTCGCTGTTATGATATTCCCACTGCCATAAAAACAGAAGTGCTTGAGATTCTGAGCCTATACTTCAACAGAGCAGTTCAGCACTTTCTATTTCAGCTCTTCATAACTAGGATGCAAAGGTGGCTCTCCCTGCCAGCTCGAGGCTGGTTACAGTAATTCACATAACCTTAACTTCTATAAAATTCCTTTGCAGAGGGACAAGTTCAGTTCACTCTTCACCGCCTGTCCCAGTCTGACTTCACAGTCACACATTAACAAATTATGCTGTAAAATCAGGTTATAAGAACTGTAATAAGGAGAAGGGAAGATTTGTAGCCTCTTTAAACTAGCTGTGCGTGTAGGTTTTTGTTGAACTAGCATGTACTAAGCTGAGTTCTCAGCTAAATCCGCCACTAAAATGAGCTCTCCTAATGAATTTCTTTTTCAGTACATTTCATTTCATTTCCCAAATGAGAGTTACGGGGATACAGTTGATGAACTGTCTCACTGAAAATTTCTTTCCTTGAATTTTCATGATTTTGTATTTTTTACAAATGCAGGCAAATCTTGAGAGCACGCCTATATCCTCTTGGTCCAACAGGGAACTGTTAAAAACCTTGTCACTTTGGGAAGTCATAGTCTGCACAGACAACTCCATTTAAATTAGTTCTGTTCACATTACATTTCTCATTCAGCCATTATTCTCTCTTCTCCTGACTTAAACAACTCATTTTCCTCCACTTCACTGTATCATAAATCCAAATAGCTGAACTCATGCTCCATCTAAAACTTCATTTCATGAGAAAAAGAAAAAAATAGGCTGTGGTTGCCTCTTTGGTAAAATTAGCTCCTGCTAATAGCTTAATTCATTTATCCATTTCTTTTATCCTTCCTCTCCCAAGACTGTTACATTTCTCAACTTTTTTTTCTAGTTAAACTTTGGATGTAACTTATCAGACATCCTGGCTATCATCTCCACAACAGTGCAGAGGCTGCTCAGCACTCTCGAATATCTCAACAAGCACTATGCACAACTTCATTTTCCACGTGCCCATAACACTTCTGCATGCCTCTAGGGCTGGGCATTAATTATCCATGGTTGAGTGGGGTCAGACCTTTCTCTTCTGAGTGCAACCATTTCTCTAACTTTGTCACATGTAAATCAAACCTCAGATAAAAGGCATTCCTAAAACATTTCTAGCACGAGCAGTTCTACTGTATTCCATCAGCCAATCCATGTGCCCATAGGATAAAGCTTTAGGGCTCACAGGCTGTGAGAGGTAAGGAACAAAACAGCACAAGACTCAAAGTCTGTCAAGGTTCAGACTCACATCATCTCCATAACAAGCTCCCTGTGTCACCACTGGGGCTGCAAAACTACCTCCAAACTTATGGCTGGTATCTTTTTTTCCACAGCATACACACTGCCATGCTGCTCCTCCACCACTTCCTTTCAACCCAACTCAGAGATTTTTTTTTTTCCCCTTTTTGTCTTTTTTTCTTTTGTTCTTTTTGTTCTCCTTTTAGGAAAATGTATTTCTATCACGTGAGAGCCGAGTACAGTTCCAGAGGCTTGATGAATAGGCCCAACATACAGACACATGATTTGTGAGTATCATCAGCCCCATTTATCAGCGTGGAAACTTGTACAACAGCAAAGTGCATTGGCTCCCTAAGAATCCTGTTTCAGTCCCTGGGATAAAATCTGCTCCTCCTGTTCTGAAGTCCAATCATTTGTCAACAGACTCAGATTTGCATTTTCTATTTCCTTTCCTTTGTATTCCAGTCAGCTGTAGAGCTCTTCCCTTGAGAAACACCAAATTATCCACACTTAATTGATTTCTTATGTTGATACCATTGGCCATGTTAAAGCAGAAGAAGTAATTTGAGAACCAAAATGTTAACTGGAATCCAATAATTCTTACAAAGCTGAAAACACCAACAACTTCATCTCCTCCCGTACAGTTTAGCGATGACAAAAACAAACAAGGATTGCTGATGTTTGCATTCAAACACGACACAGCCGTTTCTCCACGCTGTTTTTTTTTTATGGGAACAGCGATATGAGATAGACAAACGAGGAATTGGAATAATTACCAGAGCAGACAAAGTCCTTCTTCTGCACCTCTGCCACGAGGAAGCCGCGCAGGCCGACGGGCGCCAGGCAGAAGGTGAACTGGCCGATGGTGCGGCGCTGGCGCAGCCAGTCCGACAGCCAGGCCAGGTGGCAGTCGCAGTGCAGGAAGTTGGAGTGCAGCCGCCTGCAAAACACACAGCAAACCCACGGTTACTGGGGGTTTTCTTAAACAAAACCCACAAAGAGAGCGATCGACCGCGAGCCTGCCCGGCTCTCCGCTGCCGTTTCAGTGGCATCGCTACAGGGTCTTGCTCATAGATGAGTCAGGGCTTGATTGTCCTCAATATTATACGAAGGTCAGATATAAATTTGTGCTGTTATTTGTAATGTTTTCGAAAAATTAATTGCAATAATGATCCACCCACAGCTGGCCATTCTAGAGACAAAAATATGCAGAATTTAAGATTGCGCCGCATAATCACTTTGCCTGTGATTTCATGTCAGAAAGAACTGCAGGAATGTGATATGCCTGAGTGAATGGCTTGTTAAACACCAGGACCAGGCTGATGAGTGATTCTTCCTTCTTCTCCCTCCTTTGGGGAGGGTGAGAGAGAGAACCCTTCCACATCAGCTCAGTTGGTTGGAGCACGGTGTTAATAACACCAAGGTTCAGCGTCTGATCCCTGTATGGGCCATTCCCTGAAGATTTGGACTTGGGTCCCTTCCAACTCAGAATATTTGGGGAAAAGACAGGCAAAATAAAACATCAGAGGTTATTGATACAATTTCTCTTCCTGTGTTGCCTGTACAAGTTCATCAATGCTCTTTTTCCTGTAGTAATTTAACACAAGTTTAAAGGATCTAGATGGGAATTTTCAGCTCATGAAAGATCCACTCATGGGCAGCTCCCTGCCCAGCCCGCTCTGTGCCTGGCACCAGGGACTTGCAGAAGCATTATCACATCTGTAAAATGATGATGGGCTCAGGGAACAAATCTGGTCATTTAAATAGCTACCAAACTTGAGGTCAAAACAGAAGTCCAGGACATTAATTATTTAATTCCTGTAATGACTCATGCATTTGCAGTGTTGCACCAAATGAAATGATGAACCAGATTAAAAATGCTGTCAGAAATGGTTAGACAAAGCATTATTCACTAATATTACAGGCACACAACTGGTGTGCACCGGATTTAGCCTTGTCCATCCTCCAAAGAAATGAAATGTCTGTCTGTGAGCTGTCCTTACAGCACAGCAGCAGCTCAGCTCAGCAGTGGCGCCCGGGCTGACAGCCCCCAGATTTGTATGTCTGGGGTGGACAGCCACAATAAAGAAAAAAAAAATCCAATCCACAAATCTGGAACTGAGAGTTTATCCTGTAGAGATGGAAAGCACTAATCTCCTGGGAGCACTGTAAAATGTAATTGTTCTACAAGGATGGCTAGAAGACCTTGAGTTTAGGGATTGTGGAGCTATTTAATTGAAGCTGCATTAAGTTGCATTTCTAGTAAAATGTTTGGCTATTATGAACCATTAATCTGCCTTTTTGTTGAAGAACAAATAAATACATAAATATCATTCAGCCAGAGATCATCCTGAGTAAGACTTCGTTGTAACCTAAGAGAGTCAGGTTTCATTTAAGTCCTCAGAGTCTCATCCTTCCCACCACAGCAGCCAACAACGATACTCAGGATCATCTTCCTTCTGGAACTGGAACTGAGCTCATCCCATGCCATTCCCTGCACCCCCTGTATGCAGGCATGAGTGAGAAAAGCACAATTTCACAAACAGGTTTAGGGCTAGGCAGTTTTCCAGTTCTGTGAGTTGTTTTTTTTTTCCTCACTAAATCGATTTATCTGGGTTTTGGGGGTTCCTGTTTCAGTGGTGCAAACCACCACCTCTCTGCCTCAGCAGAACCCTCCTTGTCATCTTCTCAAGTCTTTTAGCACAGCTACTCCATGGTTTGCTTTGGAGAGGAGATCGTTTAGAGAACCTATCAATCTCAACAAAGCAGCCTATCAGAAAATATTTTTGATAATTATATTAATAAATATAGCCTCAAGAAGACTTTTCACAGTACTTCAAAAGCATTATGAGCCAATTCCCTGTGAACACAAAGAACACTGAAGTGATTTCGCACATTTTCTGTTTACCCTTAAATGAAAAAATTAGAAGAAATAATGTAATTACCTGTCTCAGCAGTAATTCACAGATGCAGAGACAACAGGACACTTACCATTAAGCAAATAGGTAGAGGGAACATGCTTTATCATAAATAAAGCTGTTTCAAGCAAAGGAAAGCAGATCAATAAAAACTAATTCCTGTCACTTCCAATCAAGGCTAAAAATCGATGAAACTTAAGAACAGAAAAGACAGTTAACTAAAAAATGTTAGCACAGAAGAGCTGATTTTAGTGAAGAATTCTTCAATGCTTCAAATGCTTTAAAACTTCCTGGCATTTTACTCTTTTTTTTCTTTCCCCTGAGTGCTCATGTTGAAGGTTAATATACTTGTTATATTTTCTTCTCTATTCTACAATGGGCAGATTGTTTTGAGAGCCATGAAGAAAAGCTGTTTATTCATAGAACCATCAGAGCACACTGCTGCAGCAGCAGCATCCCCAAATGTCCTGCTGATGGATCTCACCAGAGTGTAAAAGAGACACAAAAGAAAACACTGTCCACACTGCACTGGGCCTCAGCTGATGGGAAAGAGGGCTCATCCCTACTTAAGGAACATCCAGACCAGGGATTTCCTACAAAAACTTCCAAAAAAAAGCACATCTGAGTGTGATGCTGTTTGAGAAGGTGGACACGCTGTCAACCATTGTTTAAGAAAACAGTAGAGTCACCAAACTGTGAGGAACATCATCCATGATCCGTTTCCAACAAGTCTAGAGAATATCTGGCCCCAAAGAGTTTCTTTATTCAAATTCCTACAGTGACCTGCTAGGGGTACTGTGTGTTGTTTATCAGTCTTTGGAGACTGAAACCTGTCACTCGATATTGATGAAACTGACTTTCCAGAACATCAGGTGAATGAATACAAATGCAGGTTTGCTAAAGTTGCCCTTTTATGCATAGACTCTAAATTAAATTTCCAGCAAATCCTTTTAGAGTGGGGCAGCATTCATGTTCTATAAAACGTGTCTCTCAGAATTCAATAGAAAAGCTTCCCTCTATAAATCCTATTTATGACTTCCTTCCCTTTTTTTTCTTCTCTTTTTTTCCCCCTTAATTGCAGCAGAGGGGGATTAGTCAGTGGAAGTCTCCAGGGAGGTATATACAAAGCCATCTCTGAAATTAAACTAAAAGGAAAATGGCAGAAGGCACTGAAGGCACTGAGCTCTGCTAACAGACAAGACTGGCTAATCTGGAAAAGCCAGGCAAATTTTCTGGACTACTGTGACTGAATAAGAAAAGGCAAAACTCCAGGAACCTTCACTCTACACCTTTATCTTCTTTATCCATTCTCTTCTAAAAGACAAACATCTCATTTCCATTTAATTACTTACATTAAGATCTAATAATGTTCTCATTTGATGAAGAATGGAAATTTAAGTCAGAGGTTATCTTACAGAGATTGACATAAGAGCCATTTTTCTTCAGTTCTGTTAATTTATTTAATATGATTTTACACATGCATGCATAGCATCCTCGAAGTATTATATTTTTTTCAGTGGCACAGAAAATTTTCAGGCTAGCTACTATTTCCCTTTCTTTGCCTTTAAAATTAAATACATCTTGGATGAGTTTGAGATTCTGGAGGAAAAACAGGGATCCTTTGTTTAGACGTGACTTTTCCTGAAGCTGTGTATTCCCTAAAGGAATTTAAAGAAATAATTTACTTAAAGAAAATGGTTTTGGTAGGCTATGGCTAAATTATACAAATGCTTAGTCTAATTTCACAGTCTTTGTATTTTGATCTATTAAAGAACAGAGATTTTCCAGTGCAATGGCATCCAGCTCAAAAACAAATGGATTTGATATAAGAGAAGCTTTTATAAAAAAAAAATAGGAATAAGCAACATTTTGTTTAAGAAAGTATCTGGAAAGATGCTTTTTTCATGTCCTTTAAAAATGCCTTGTTTCAGAAATTAGTATTTTGAATTTGAAAAGAATAAATGGGATTTAAACACAGGATATTAACAAAATTCAATAATTTGATCCATCTGAGCAGTTTTTACGATCTTGATGATGTTCCAGCTTGGAACACATTTCACATTATGGATTTTCCCACGGGGGGAAAAAATAGCCAGTTTCTTTTCCGGGTGAATTCAAAATCTGGATAAAACTGACTCTTACATGATGGTGGGCAAACCCAGAACAGTGGCCTCTCAACCCTGCCCGGGCTCACCAGGGGCTCCCCAGCCCGGCAGCACCCGGGCCTGAGGCAGCCTGAGGGACTGAAATGAGATTATCACAGAGGACAAATAGCCAAAAAGTCGGCTTACAGCATTAGGATTGTATTATAATATCAGAAGATCCTACTCACAGAGTCCTGATCTTTGGCATGTGATTGAAGCTGGTAACAGGAATGCGGGTGATGTTGTTATTGTTGAGGGTGCTGTTAGGAGAGAAAAAAAAAGAGAGAATAATAGATTAATCAATTGTTTGCATTTCTTCACCAACATGCTGTTTACAGAAACAACCTGTTAAAATTCTTGGCAAGCAGCAAGACATACTCCCTGATAGCTGTGACAATTTGTGACATACCATGAAAGATATTTATTGCTCAGGGAAAGCAACCAACAGCAGCATCAGGATGGCTGGAGGTCACTGCTTGCCATGTCTGGGTAACGAGGGGTACAGAAGATGAGTTTTTATCAACTACTGGAACAGATCCAGGCCTGTGAGCTCAGCTGCCACTTTGTTTGAAAACCCAGTGCAAGCTGAGCGGGGGGACATCAGAGTTGGGCGTGTAAAGGGCTCAGTGTGACCAAAAGAGAGCTGTTGGCTCTCACAGGCTCGTTAGCACAGCCCGCGGACACGGACAGACAGCTCCCATTGCTCCTCGGAAACACACGGACGGATGGGCTCCCTCTGCTCCCCTTCCTCCTGGAAAAATATATGGGGAGTGGAGCAGCCTGTAATAAAGCATGTCCTGACCCAGGCACGGAAGGATTGCTGCTGCTCCATCAAAGCAGAGCCTGAAGAGAAAATCCCAGCTGCTGGAGGGACCCCCTTAGAGCTCCTCAGGAAGAAGGAACTGAGATTACCATCAGCCGAGTGTGCTGCTCCCATTTGTGTAGCTCCTAATTATATCAATGGCTCTCCAGCAAATTAGGAGCTATAAAGTTTATCAAGATGGCACAGGAAATGGAAAGCACTTCAACAGGGCATAATTGCCATGCTGCAAGCACACCAAATCTGCAAATGCAGGAGCCCAGTTTGTCATGAGAGTGGACAGGGCCGGTGACCACTCAGTGTCCCAGCGTGGCCAGTGCTGCCACTGCCTGTGTGAAACGTGTGCTGTCCACAGCACCAGGGCAGGGAGCAACCTCTGCTTCATACAAGGGGCAAGGAGAGACCCAGGGTCCCTTTGGGAGAAGACAGTGCTTTTGAGTGTTTATGCATGTGCTGAAGAAAATACCTGCTGAAGCAACTTAATGGCACGCCATCCTTCCCTGAACTATTTAGCTGTTCCAATGTCATGTATTTACATAGGACATTTAATCAAAAGCTCTAGAAAAGTTTTCCAGGAGCTAACTCTCTTTCTTGGTCATCTGCCAATTCAGAAAACATTTTTACAATTCTGCCTAGAAATCCCTTGGCAGAGCCATCGTCTAAAACGTCAGCAGATTACAGCTCATTAGATTTTACTCTATTAAGACTCGGTTTAGGGTACACAGGAAGACACACACACCCTTTGGCAAAGCCAGGAGGTCGCAGGGTACCCTAGCTCTGCACAGGCACACTCAGGAGCAGGGTGGGAGCAGCTCTGACACTGGCAGCATGTTTTGCTGCTGCTGCTGTGCTGCATCCTGGCAGGACAGCACCCAAGCACTCTGTCAGCAGGATCAGAGCTGGTATTGCAGCACAGAGCTGCACTGGCAGTCTGGAGCCAGCTTGGGGGCTGACATACCCATGACAGCAAACCGCACCAACAGAGCAAAACTACCCTTCCTTTCCAAATCTGTGAGCAGAGAGAGTTATGTCAGTAAAAGCAGAGTTCTGAAAATCTGGAATCTGCATGTGAGATCTGCTGCCAGAGATCTGTATCAGTCAAGTCACACACGTTCACACACCAGGCTGGTAAGAGCTGTCAGTCTTAGCACATGGTAACTCATAGTATAACATGGAGTATTCATTCCAGATCCTCTGGAAAACTCGAAGATATTAAAAATTGGACAAGAAACACACAACCAAGTGTTGGCATCAGTGGGTGTACAAACTGCTGGGTTTGTAGATTCAGGTTCTCCATATGCAAGGACTCAAAGGCAGTCTACCGAAAATTTAAAGGACAAGATGAAGAGGGAAACACTGTCAACTCCAGCAGGAGAGCTGGAAGTGAGCTCTCAGAGCTGTCAGCCCCTGTGCCAGCTGTGCCCTGCAGTCTCTGCCGTGCTGTGGCTGCAGTGCTGGCAGCACCAGTGCTCATCTGCAGGGCTGGGAGCTCTGCCCCTCAATCCCTGCTGAGGTCACAGGGACAACTCACGTCCTGCTGGGGCAGATTATAGGGTGCAAAATGCTCTGTCGTACAATTGCTGGTGCTCCATTACCTTATTCACCCAGTGATGTAACCAAAGCCTTTTGTGGCCAATGAGCCAAAACAAGGCTGAACAACAATTTCAGAAAGTGAACAAACCCGCTGAGAGTGCATGAACATACACATCAACACAACAATATATACATCAACTGCAATTCAGATTCCCTCAGAATCTGTATGTGTTTGCTCTTTACATGTTGGGAAGCTCAAACAGGGCTCAGAAATTGAATTAAATTTATAATTGAACCACCATTTCTTTTCCTGTAAATATAAAAATATAATTCTGAGGCAACCCTCTGCCTTTGTTGCCTGCTACAAGAAAATGAGTGATGCACTCGGGTGGAAGATTTTAGGTATGCAGTGATAAATAAAAGCCACATGTAAAGTCAGCTCACAAAAATTAAAACACAGACGTAGCTGATGTCTGAATCAGTCACACATGGCACTACAGGAGTCAATGGGGGCCACAGAAATTCAAGGGAGATTTTTCTATTGATTTCTACAGGATGTGGATTGGATTCAGGCAGAGCAGGCTGTGACAGTGAGCTTCCCTCTGCACTGAGGGCAGAGAACACATCCCTGTCTCCCAGTGCAATTCATCTGCATGCAGAAAGGTCACCCGGTACTGCCTGACTTAATGATTCAAAAACATTTTAAAAGTTCTTAAAATATTTCTATTTAACGGATAAAACATTATTCCAACCACACAACATTTCTGCTCACAAGATATCAAATGAGAGTAGCTCAGGTTTTGCAAAGGTCTCAGATATTTGCTTACTTTCAAATAAGTAAGGTTTCCTGTAGTTCACCGACAAATATATAACCCTCCTTCTAAGAATCCTAAATCAGTGCTGAATTAATATTCTCCTTAAACACAAATTTCAGGGGTAACTCTAGCAGACAGCTCATGCACGGATGACTTAGTAGAATACTATTTCATTGATATTTAAATGTTAACCATAATGAAGGCAATAAAACATCTATGATAACAGCAATTATTTCAGAACAGAGGAGGCCAAACACTGCAAAGGGCACTAATTGCTAGTGAACTGGCTGCACTACAGGATTTAACCCTGCTGCTCTGGCTGCACAGCACTCAGCTCCCGGGCAATGGGAATTCTGGAATAGGAACGTGTTCAGGTAGAGATGTGCTCTAGAAACATCCTGCAAAGCCTTCCACCATGCACGTGATTCCTTCCCAGCAATGGTTTTTTAAGAGATGTGTTCTGACAGGGCTGAACACACAATACAGTGGCATTTTTAGCACATGAAGGGAAAAAATAAATGATGGTCCAGTTGTCTGCTGGCTGCTCCAAGGACCGAACCTCAGATTGATCCACCCAAAATTCAAATCCATAGAGAGAGGAAGCTGTGAGAAATAGAAATTCCAGAATTTTCTGACTCCTCCAACATCATATGGGGAAACATATTCTGCTGAGCTCTCCTCAGCCTTATATCTTCCACCTCTTCCAGAACCCAACACGTCCCTTGAAAAAGCACTGTCCTCTCATTTAGAAGTCCTCTCCCTGTAAACTATTCACACCCAAAACGCTGACTCAGGAAGCTGGGGTTATGGACAATATTATTTATGCCAGCCAACTTCCCACCTTGGGCTGTGATCCTTGTCAGATCTTGCAGGGTAAGCAGAAGCAGGCTGCAGCAGCCCTAAGGATCCTCCAAGGACTACTTGCAAGATGCATAACGTGAGATCAGCAGTCTCTGAGGTGGCACATCCTCCACCACTGCGAGCTGTCAGAGTCCCACTGACTGCAATTTACAGCCCCAGGGGAGCTGCTCTCCTAACTCACTGCTCTGCTAGTCGCCCAAACTGGCTACAGGCACACGTGGAGCTGCCTTCCCCCTTCTGAAGAATAAAGCTGATTTATAGCCCCCACTAATCAGAATTTTCCTAAAGGAAAGAGTGCTCAGTCTGCAATCCTGTCACGATCTGAAAACAATTACTTATCTCCTTCCCCAAACTTTTTGGTGCAATTTAATTCCACGCAGTTGCATTTCTGTTCTCTTCTGACTTGCTCCAAATTCCTGAACACCACTGTAGTTCCCTGACCCAGAGCTGTTCATTCCAGACTCAACGTAAATACATTAAAATCACTAACCTGCAGAAACTACTGTTATGTCTGTGGTTTTTTTCAATAATATTTATGCAGGATTCTTTATACCTTTCTCCATCTTCTTGCATAGGACTGATGAGAGTCAGAAAAAAATGATACTTCTAATGCTAGAGGAAATCACACAACTTTTACAGCAAAAACCTTGAGAAAAAAGGGAACTACTTAAATTTTGACCCTACTTATAGTACAAGTATTTTATTTTAAAAACTCAGAAACTCTAAGCACCCTTTCAGGTCCCTCGGATTAATTCACAGAGCAGAAATCCCGAGCTGTGAGGTCAATATTCAACCCCAATTCTGTAAATCACAGACTACACAGAGATTTTGTTTCCCTTACTTAGAATTCAATTAATATCATTAAGAGCATGTAATAAACATCAGAATGCCTGTCAACTTTTTCATCTGAAATAATACTTTCATGACAACATATCCATGTGCTCTATTCTGGTTTAGCACCAAAAGGATCTTCTCTGACAGCAAATGTTACACAACACAACAGAAATATGTGAAACATTAACTGTTTAGTAAAAAGTGACTGTCCTAATGTTTTCCAGTCACACTTCAAGTGGGAAAATACATAGGAGGGTTGGTTTATTTGTTTAACACACAGATCACAATACCACCTGCTACACCTCAGCTTAAAAAAAAATTCTGCTATCCTAATTTATCGTTGACAAAAGAGAGAATCGCTATGCAGATGTCCATTTTCTAAGTACAAGGCATTTTCATAACGTGCATCAGTACAGCACAATAACCACAGCGATGCTTTTGTTTCCAGCCTGGACAGACTCAAATGAAAGGGGCAGGGGGAACCTGTCGGATGCTGAAGATGCCCTTTGCTACTTGTCAGTAACAGAGACTGATTTCCTTTCCTGTTCCACTTCTGCAGCTGATTAGCACAACAGCTAATCAAACGGAGAAATTTTAATTCAAACTTAATTCAAACTGAGAAAACACTTTCCCCCAAGGCTTAATAAGCATCTCCCATGGTTACTAGAGGCCTGCTTTGCTGGCCATTCAGATTTTTGATCCATACCAGGCCGCTTCTGTGTCACATTTGGCTGAACACAGGACACCACAGAAAAATTCTCAATAGAAAGAAACATTCAGACCCATTTACTGATAGGTAAACGGAAAAAGAGATCTGCAAAGGCACCAGCTCATGTGCTAGATTATTGCTGGGTTTGAATGCCTTTTATGTTTGGGCACTGTAGATTCTTTACAGGCTTCTAATACACAGGATTTGATACCAGGAATCCTACAAACTCCAGCCCTTCTTTGGCAGCACAGGCTTCCCTTGAAGTTGAACAACGATGTTCAGTTCCTTTTCCCACTCAAAGCTCTCTCAACACATTATGTGGTGGTGCTGGGTTACCTCCCTCTGTGACAAACCTGGGGCTTGGAAGTGAGACACTGAAAGGGAGCAGCAAAGCAAAGGGGACAAGGCTGGTGGGGCAGAGCTGTGCCAGACCCTGCAGCACTGGTAGCACTAAAAACCAACATTTCCTTCTGTCTCCTCCAATTACCCCACTGCTCCGTCACGGGCTGCTCCTGGCTGGGTGCGTAATCCCCGTGTTGTGTGTCCGTAACACCATGTAATTGGGCCTAATGCAAGATTATTATCCATGTGCATGCCATGGATAGCTCCAAATGGTGTGTCTGCAGGCTGGGAACGCTCCCAGGAGTGAATTACTGTCTCACTCCCCGATTACTGCTTCTCCCACAGCTGCCACGGCTCCCAGCTCCTATCCCCAGTGCAACCATACATCCACTAAATGAGACCAGGAAATTGATTCAGACTTAACCAAGGCATCTCCAAGCATAATTAAGCCTCTCGTGTTAATAGGTTGGGTTTTTTTGATAATGTTACTTCTACTCAGAAGTGGGTGAAGTGATGCAAAGAAAAAAAAAAAAAAAAAGGGCTGAACAGCTCTGCCTGAGTTGCCAGTGGAGCTCAGAAGACAACATTGCTCTGTGCCTGGCAGTGCCACAAACACAATTTCTCCAAGACCTCAAAGCTTTGGGGGGTGCGTGTGTAGTGTTGGTAAATAAAAGTGAAGGAATCTTTCCCCAGTGTACATGTGGACTGAAACTGTTGAGCCTATGCAAGATCAGACATCGTCACCATCAGGATTTATGCACATAAAGAGGAGGATCTAAGGGTATTTCTGAAATATAGAGACGAAACATCAATCTGGGAGCAGCAAAATTTAGCACTAACAGTGCCAGTACCTTAGACCTCTGTGCTAGCAGATTCATATCACTTTTAAACCTCCATTCTACTACACAAAATACCACTGCAAAGGGAAAAGACATCCTCTGTTCCTTGTATTCACACAGGGGTTAAGAAAAGCAGCACCAGGTGTAAATTTCAGAAAGAGGAAGCTTCATTAGATATAGGGGAAATGTTCCTTACAATAAGAACAGGAAAAATACAAAAAAAAGCTGTTTTAGAGTGTGCAGCCATCAGGAGGGAAGCCTGTAATAGAATGCTAAATGAATCCATCAGGGATGCCATGAAATTTCAATGGGCCTGCCCCAGGAAGGGACAGTGGATGACAACTTCTGACCCCTCCAGCCCTCACATAGCACCCAATGTAACTAACAGCAGCAATTCCAAAATGCAAATCTAAATCTATATTTAGTAATAAACCCAAGACTTGGGTTTTATACGCTGCCGTAATTAATGTTTGTAATTAACTTTCAGATTGCAGGGCAAAAGAAGCTATATTTCCAATAGCTGTAAAGAGCTATTTTTCATACAGGTCAGGAGGAATTTGCATTGAATTAAATATTTACTGTTTCTGATGGCCTCTGATGAAAAAGCAAAGTGGCTTTGGCACTCCATCCCTCAGCCCTGAGTGCAGTCACCCTCGACTTCCAAGGCATCCAAGGTTTGCTCGTTAGGCAATGTCCAAAACTCAACTGCATCTCCTCTGAGTCGTGGTGAGCCCCGAGTCCCTCTTGCACTCAATTCCTTGATCTCACTACAGGCTGTTTAAGTCAAAGCCCACAACTACCATGTGGGCAGATAATGAAAGCAACTGGTGCTGCACTGATTAATCCGTTACTTGGCGCTGTTAGAAAACATAATGATCTCACGAGGGGCCTTAGTCACTGACATGGAGCAGCAGAGCTCGGAGCTGACACCTCAAATTAGCAGCACAAGCAGGAACAGCTGGGGGTTTGTCTCAATATTTGTACCCAACTCTAAAATGAGTTGGCACTAGACAAGTGCTATTTTTAAACACAATGTTAGCCCAGGCAAATAACGGCCTAAATAGTCTCCAGGTGACACGAAGAAGCCACTGAAATAAAAATAACTGGTTGCCAATTTGTGGTTTCTGTTCTAGTATTAGTCTTCTGACAATGTGTTCACAAGTGTTCTCATCACAGCAACGTGAGAGGCTCCAGCATCATTAGCTTGGGAAGATGACATCAGAAATATGAGTGTCTCAAGGATACAGAGGAAAGAAAATCTTCCTTTCAGAAGCGTATGGAAAAAATAAAGTAAATAAGCTTAGCACAGAATAATGCACAAAACTGCCAACAGTGTTTACTGCTACAATTGCCTGGTTCTTCTCATCCTGTGGCTAATTTTAATTTGCATGTAAGTGTCAGACTTTAACTATTTAAACTTACTATAAAGGCCAGATGTTTAAGGCAGATTTTTATTCCCCTTGAAAGAGTGAGATTCCTTTCAAAAACATCAAGCTTTAGGGAAACGGAGTTATTGTAATAACAGATTCTTTGTTTAAAATGCCTCTTTTGTCACCTGGCAAGAACCAGGATGATCACATCTGCCCACAGTGGTAACTTTAGGGCATATTAACTTAACTCCTGTAATTACTGCATTAATTCTCCCTGGAGTCTGGCTGTACCTTGGCTGGAGTCTCTGGGACGGGCAAGCTCAGGAGCTGAGGTTAAGAGCAGGAGAGAGGGAAAGAGAGGACCTGCAGCAAGAGGATGTTGGGCAAGCTATCCAGCGAAAGAGATTGGGACTAGGAATCCGTGGAAATGGGCAAGAGGCCAGGAAAAAAACACATGGGCCAGCACATCTGTATTGGTTTGGCACAGCCTGGTTCTAGGTAGCCATGAAGATGGCTCCAGTGAGAAGCTGCTGGAAGCTTCCACCACATCCAGCAGAGCCAATCCCTGGTGGCTCTGAAGATGGACAGGCTGCTGGCCCAAACTGGGCCAGTGAGAGAGGCTGGTAACGCCTCTGTGATGACAGATTTAAGAAGACAATCAAAACAAAGTCACGGGTTTTTTGCTTCTAGCCAGAGAAGAGGAGGAGGTGAGAACATGTGAGGGAAACAACATGGCAACACCAAGGTCAGTGGAGAAGGAGGGGGAGGAGTTGCTCCAGGCACCGGAGCCGAGATTCCTCTGCAGGCCGTGGTGAGACCGTGGGGAAGCAGCTGTGCCCCTGCAGCCCGTGGGGATCCACGGGGGATGGAGAGANTGGAGCAGCCTGTCCTTGGAGGACTGCACCCCGTGGGAAGAGAACCAGCTCACAGCAGTTTTGGCAGGACTGTCTGCTCGTGGGGGGAATTCACGTTGCAGCAGGTGCGGTTTGGCTGCTGCTCGTGAGAGTGGACCCACGGCGCGAATTTCAGGAAGAATTGTCTCCCATGGGAGGGACTCCACGGCCTCACAGGGGAAAGATTCCTCTCCCTGAGCAGTGGAAGAAAATCTCAGTGATGAACTGACCAAAACCCCCCTGCCCTGTCTCCCTGTGTTGTCAGTGGGAAGGAGGGAGGGCCTCGGGGGAGAAGGTGTTTTAAGGGCTTATTTTACTTCTCATTATCCTCCTCTGATTCTGTTAGTAATAAATTTCACTTAGCAACTAAGGTTGAGCCTGTTTCACCCTTGAAATATTTCTCTCGCTCTCCTTATCTCACTCGTGAAGCCTTCGTTAACCCTTTTTTCCTCTTTTCCCTGCTTCTGCCCAGCTGTGGTAGAAGGAGGGAGAGCGAGCGACTCTCACAGGTGCCTGGTGTTGGGCCAGTGTCAAACCACAAGGTTTGTTTTATTGTCATATGTAAACAAGCATGAGCAAAATTAAGGATTTTGGTGACGTATGGCCAAGCCTTTCTGGTGCTACCTTTAACCTAGAATTTATGTTAGATATGCACATAGATATCATTATGCCTGAATTTATTTACTTACACCAACACCCGAATAAATAAAATATTCCAAAACAAGATAAAGCAGACAACGAGATAAGGTAAAATAAAACATAATAAAGGTTAGATAGAGAAAAGGGGTACAAATTTAGATTGTGTACTTAGTTAGATGTTGAATCAAGAATGTCGTTCATGTGGTCTTATATGACATGTCTTATTGCTTCTCCTGGAGGAAGTTGCTCTTTCTGTGCACAGAAAGACATTGCTATTTTCCCACACAATCGAATCACCTCTATCAGCTGTACAAAATCCATGTACCAGTTGCATCTCCCAGTTCTTTGTAACATCTATGCCCAGTGAGAGTTGAAAAAGCTTTTTAGAGAAGTTTCAATCAGCTTTTCAATTTTTTACATGGCACTTTAATTCTAGGCAGAAAATACAAATTCCATTCAGTCTGAATTCAAATATAAAAGCAGTGGTGCAAAGACAAGAGAATGCAGGCTGAAATTATTCTGCCACTGCTTTATTTTTGAATGAAGGATTCTCCAATGAGTTACTCTTCTAAACTCAAAAATAGCAAGTTAAACATTGGGTTTCCTTTTTTTTTTTTTGAATCAAGAATTTTCTCACGTCTTTGCCCAAAGGCTACACGTTTTTCAGCACACTGTATTGGGAATGCCCACTGTGCCTCTAAGTCCCAATTACATCCAGAATTTTGATTTGGACTGAGAGGAATAGGAGTATTTATGCGAACACTGAGTAAATCTTTTGGATCATTAGGGTGGTTTTGATGTTTCTCTATGGTACCAGATTTCAGGGCTGATATTATTGCCTAGAACCACTGGGAATGAGTCCAATCATCGTAATACCCAGACCAATGTCTGCTGAAAGCAGAGCAAATCCCACTGCTGATTTCAGCAGGAAGCGAATCTAGTCCCTGCAATCCGTTTATTTAGGCACAGATTTTCACAGGAACCACAGCAATCAAAAATAGAATTGCATTCCATTTAAACTCCCCTAAGTTTTGTTTTGTAGATTCATTTGAAAACCTCTTGTTCAGTGAATTAATACAATAAAGTTACAATACAATTATTTTACTTTAATATAAATTCACTGTTAAGTAAAGATGGTTTGGGGTTTTTTTTTTTAGGTTATACAGAGGTCTCTCAAACCAAACATGGCTCTTGGTGTCACCTAACTGCATGCTTGTCAGGTACTGTGGTTTATGGATTGTGCCTGGTTCCTGACAAAATCAAACAGGGTAGGACAGGAAACAGGACAGGGTTCTCAATGCATACAGAGGTCTGAAAGCCTACCAGCGTGAATTTATGGAAAAGATGAAAAAGAATCAACAACATGAAGTCAGACTATACAAACCTTCAATTTGTTGCATTGGCTCCTCAGCAAAATAAGAGAGTTTCTCAGGTTCCTGCCTAAACAGTTGTTTCAGGTTAGTCCTTTCTGAAGCTGAAGCAGCCTTACAAACACAATCCAATTCAAAGTAACACAGTTCAACTCCAAAATTTGAAAGGAGCAAGCAACTTTGGTCATTTGTTCAGGCTGATAGCTTTTAATGATGGAGATTGCCAAGGTAAAATGTTTCAGCATTCAGTCAGCTGAGTTTTACTATTTCCTTACAGGACTTCACCAAAAGACATTCTAAAGAAACTGATTAATAGTGGATCAGAAAGGAACAATATCATTCTTTGAAGGCGTGTTTTAATTTGTCCTGTCCTGAGTACACTGCAGCCTTAATGCTACAGCTTTATGGTAAAAGCCTCTATTCTGGGAGCCTTCCCCACAATGAACACAGCCTTCCATACTCCTCCGAGGAGCACACCAGCAACAGAAAAGCCATTCCAGGTGGCAGACAGAAATTAGTTGACTTTTCTGAGGTAGGGAAAGTGACAAAAATGGACTTCTGCATCCGTTGTGGGGGCTCAGTGGCAATATTCAGTCTCCTTGGGATGGTCACTGTGCCAGCCTGTGGCCACCTCAATGCCGCAATGCGGCAGCGACTGCGGGAGCCTGCGGGGCCCGCGCTGCCCGCTGGGAACAAAGAGGGACCAGCCACCAACCCCAGAGTGACACGGCACTGCTGGCAGCTTAGCCAAGTGTCGGTGGGAAAGGTTCTACCAACGCCTTGTAAGAGGCGGCGATGGGAATCCACGGGGAGGGGGCTGCCGGAATCCCTGGGTTCCATTTTCGCCCAACAGCAGAACCAGCAGGTCCTGCAGGCAGAATAACGCCCCTTATTGCTCTGGCCAGAGAAGCCACCCTGATTTCAGTGTCTCAGCTGCCCCCCAGCTCCCAAGGCCATTGGCATTCCCACTGGGAGAGAGCAGCAGGAAGAGAACTTCCATAGCTCCAGCAAGAGGACAACGGGCATGATGCGGCACAGAACCGCGCAGGCAATTCCTGGCTTTGCACAGCAGAGGAAGGAAAACAAGCAGATCTTTTAAAAAGAGAACACTTCAACTTGACTGCCAGAATTGCCTCCCCAAAGTGCAAGAGACTGAGAAGGTATTTGTGGAATAATCTAATATTCGAACGGTATGTGATGCCCCTATCTGCAATCCATCCATGCTGGAAATTAAGGCTAAAATACAGGCTAATATAAATTCACGTGAATGAAATAGGGAATGTGTGATACACACATTCTGTGAATTTAGAGTTGCACGTATGAACAGTTGTTAAGTAAAAGTTACATTTATAGAGGCAAGAAATGCCTCGAAAGAACAAAGACTACACGTAGTTTCTAGACAAGGGCAATTACGTTTCTTGGTGAAGCTGGAAAGGGATCTGCTTTCCATCAGGATTTTATTTTAATAAGGCATTAGACAGTGCTTGTGTGTATCACACAAGAAAAAGGTCAGTACATTTAAAAACGCCTATCTTTCCAATTTTTACGTTTCTCTCAAACTCCACCTGCCCATGAGAAGCAGCAGTACCTGCTTATATTCGTGCAATACAGGTAAGAAACCATAACAATCTGAATACCAAATACTCACAGTGTTTCATTTGCCTCCAGTCGACAGAGTGAAAAAGCACAAAATAAAACAGACACAGAACAAATTCGATGCACCCATGATCTGTTCAGGAATATTCTACAAGCGCAAGCAGTAGCTAAATAAAAGGAGTCTATCGTTCTCCACACATGGCTGTTTCTCTGTAATATCTGCATGCACCCAAAATAAAATATACCTGCCATTGTGGAGGGTCTGTCCTACCCGTTCCAGCTGGAGCGCCTCACCTGGCTCCTAACGCCCTTCCCGCGGACGGGAAGACGGGATGTCTCGCAGATGAGATGGACCCAACCCTTTTAAGACACCACTGGAATTGCCCAAGGAGCCAGTAGGAAGCGTGGGTGCTGCGGCGTGGGCTCCCCCTCCCCAGAGCCCGCCCAGCCCGCAACCGCCTCCTGCACCAACGGGGGCTCCTCGCGGCCTCCAAGGCGCCGTCGCAGAGATGCTGCATTGCGGCAATTTATCGATCGCAGCAGCCAAGCCCAGCGCCCAAAGCCACGAACCAGCGCTCTTACCCTACGCTGCCTTCTCCCAGCAAAGCCCTTCTGGTGGCACACACAACCCAAGGTTCTCAGGGCGAGCAGAGACCTTGCCCAGCCTGTGCTGCTTCACCCCTCCAGCCCGGCCACCAGCCTGGCTGCCACAGTGTTCTCTTCTCTTTGCCCTCAAGTAAACCCCACTCTGAGCAACAGTCTGTCGCTTCCAGACCAAGAAGCCTCACCCCACCCAGCGCTGAGAAGACAAGGGGGATGCAAGCAATTTTAGAAAGTTAATGGCACAACTGAACGTCGTTTCCTTCAATGGCTTTATGGAGCCATTGATGCTTTTTCAACTGACTGAGCTATTTTCTCAGATATCTCTAAAACACTCGAGCAACATGGTACACAATAACAAAGGTTTCTGGATAGCCTTACAGCATTTTTAGATTTGTTTCTAGGGGTGTGCAGATGTCCCAAGCATGGCCATCCACTGCTAGTAAAGACTAAAACCAATGCATTCAGATTATTCACCCCAGAATAGAAACGTAAGAAATGTAATTCTGCTTCAAAAATATTGAACCAGTTAACAAGAAATAGCTTCATTTATGATAACTTAATTAACATAGAAATTGTGATTATTTGTCTTCAAATGACTTCGACATTATTTTATACTTCCATCCTTCAAGCAGCTCTTAAATTTTCTTTTTTCATAAAACCAGGACTAGATAAGCTATGTAAATAAAATCTAATTTCTATTAATCTTATTAAGTTTTAAAAATTATTTTTCTTGATTTAACCTTAATTTAAAAATGCTCTCATCATCATGTACACTTGCACACACATATACCTACATTATATGCATAACCTTTTGAACAGCAAGAAAAAAGACACTATTTGATCTTTAGATCAGAAGCAGGTTTCACCAATGCATTTTCTTCAGGTGCAGATATAGTTATCTACTTCGCTTCCAAGCACTTCCAAGCTAACTACCTACATATTACTGATTTGATTTCTAATTTATTATAGGCACAATATTCTTGTCCTAGCTAAAAATATTGGATAATGCCAGTAATGTGTAATGCACAGTACCCTGGTCCCTGCAGCTACAGTTTAAGGTAAAATATCTGACATCTTGCTTCAACTGGAAGCTCAACAATCCTGGTACACAGAGCTCCCATCATAGTTTCACTCTCTCTTTCCAGGCTTCTGAGCCCTCCCTTGAATAAAGACTGGCTAGGGCTCTGAGCCTTTGTATATGTTGTACTTAGCACAGCAGAGGGACAAAAGCAACCTCTGAGAAAGACAAACCATCTATCCCCCTACTGGTCACGAACAATGCCTTTAGTTGCACACAGAATAAAAGAAGGGGACAGTTATGTGTTTTGAAATGTTTTCTGAAATGATCATTTTTCGCTGTTGTGACTGAGCCCAGAGGAAGGAATGCAGGAGTTCTTGCATACACCACCAGCTCTGTGCCCCGGACGGTGTCACAGGAGGGCTGAGGACATCCCGGGATATTTGATAGCACAGGAACCCGTGGTGCACACACATGCAGCCTCCCCCCACCACGGAGGCTACGCTGATGCCAACAGAACCACATCCAGCTCCCGGAGCATCATCATCCTGCTGCTTTGGGGAGTCCTAGACGCAATGAACTGCAAAGTACGGCATGAAATGACTGCTCATCTACCTCGAGCTTGTCATGCTCCCTCAGAACTGTGCCATCACCTCAACTTTATCTGCAAGGAGTTGTAGTCCATCCTAGTCTTCAGCTCAGCTCTTGGTTAAGGTGTTGAGCTGCGCGTCAGCATTAAATACACAGCTGAGTGTCCTCTGGATTAAGTCGTTCACATTCATTTGACTTTCAACAGTCAAAATGCTTGTTCTACATCTTTTATATTACTGACGAAGAAACTACATTAGTCAAAGGGGAGGGAGGGCAGGTCACAAGATGAGCAGAGCATGCAAATGAAACAATTAATATCATGGGAGAGAAGGTTTGCCAGAAATCTCTGTCTCTCCTGGAGTTTTGACTTTGGAATCTCTCGGAGCAGTGACTGCAGCACCAGGCTTAAACGACACAACCCATAAAACTGGGCTTCCTCAAAAAGCATACTGGTCAGTGATTCATGAAACTAATAATTCTAACCTGGCACTGCTCTTATCTTGGTAAGTTCTGCAGCCTGTATGGCTCCAGGCTATTCTTAAAGGGAAAAAACCCTCCAACCTAATGGGGCAGGGAAGGAGAATGAGCACAGCATTCAACTACTACATATGCTCCAGGAAGGGAAAAATCCATCTTTCTAAATATGTAACGTAATTAGGCACCCGGACCAAGGACTGATAGAAATGTTCATCAATTTGCGAGGACATGCCTGGAATACGGCAGGATTAGCAAAAGCATTGATCAATGAATATATGCAAATATATTCTCCCCATAGAGAGAGAGTTACATTACATCTGTAACAGGCATCAGCGATTTTCAGAGACCCTCTCTTAGCCACTCTTACTTTATCTCAGCTGGTCTTTGATATAAAGCCTGTCACCATGGTGCCATCTGGATAGTGTTCCTTTCACCATGCCGTACTTCCAACCTCCCATTTGTAATCTGCTGTACAACAGAGGTTATCTCAGATTTCATTTCCACATCTCGAGCAGGGACACCAGATCTCCCACGGACATGCATCAGCAAATAAAAACATTTCTTATCAAGCAACCACGTAAGCACCCCATCTTCCCACCATCAACTCGTTATGCTCATTATGCATCTCCTTTCCTGAGGGTCTCCTATCCACTTTCTAGAGTTGACCCAAAAAAAGGCATTTCTGTAGTTAATCTTATCTTTGATTTATATAACTGAAACCTTGTAGTAACCGCAGCCAGGCTCTTCGGGAGCATTTCTCCTTCCCTTACAGATCGACAGTGATGCAGGAGGCAGGAAAAATGGGAAGAGTAGAAACTAAGGGACAGTCTAACAAATAACGGAGTGAAGTGGAAATTGCCATTTTCCCACTGATATCTCTATACTTTGGGCACAGCATTTCTCTATTGTCAAACCAACTGGCATAACTTGATTGTCTGTGAGACAAGCTCAACCTAGAAAACTGTGGATACTCTTAGAAATGCAAAACTTCTTTTTTTTCCACCTAATTTCACCAAGCAGGTACATACTTCAATTCCTCACACACTGCCAATGGTTACTCCCTTCCATTACTTTTTATTACACGTATTGTTTTTACATGTTGACTGATGAAATTAGTAAAGATTTTAGATTGCTTTTATTAATTTACATACATTTGAGCTAATATACACCCTTGGGTAAAAAAACAACCCCAAACAAACCCCAAAAAACCTCAAAACCCAAACCAAAAAAGTCCTAAGCCAAAAACTGCAATAATTTAAATTTCACTGTACTCAAGTATAAGTAAACTAGCTATGCACATAATTTGACAAAGAATTCTCATTTTCATTATTGTATTTAGGCATTTTGGTATCAGTTATAGGAACATAATTTTTACAGAGTTCAAATTTGATCCTGATTGCCTCGACCGATCGTAATTTCCAGCAAAATAGAGGAGGAAATCACATTTTTGTGGCATTTTCAGGCTTTCATTAAGCAATGACATCTCATATATTTAGAATTATGTCATGACTTTCACTCCCTGTCTCTCCAAGTTGTGAAAGCAAATAAAAATCTTCTATCCAGTCAAGACATGCCCAGAATAGCATTTTTCTAATAAGTAAAAGTGACTATATAACTGAGTGTTCAGCATACAGAGGCAACCCTAGGAACAATTAAATCCTGGCTGTAGCACAAAATATTGATTCACGTTCAGAAAAGTTCTTAAAAGTTTGCCCTGACAAAAGGCAGTGTGCACTATAAGCACACTCATCCACGACATCTCTCTTAGAAATCACACAGACTAAGCCTTCAATGAAAGAATCGTTTATAACAGGAACACACTGAATCCAAACAAGGACAGCAGGAATAATCCCGATTTTTACCCGCTGGTAAAATGCTTGCAATGCCTGGGTGTGGCAGATGATGCCCAGGAGTGGGGCTGCAGGCCAGGCTGCTGGGACAGACCGGCCACGTCCCGCCGGACACGGCTCTGGGCCAAATCGGAGCTCGGAAACACCAGCACAGCCATTGCAGCTTTGTGGTTTTGGGAGTTTGTCACAGAGCAGGAAGAAGAGTGTGGCAGAAATATTTGGAGAGAAAAGGTTTCTGCATACAAACACTGACAGAACAATTTAAATTTCTCCTATTACTTTATTTTAAGATTTTGGAAGGGAAGAGTGGTGCATTTTTCTTTACCTTTACTACATCTTGCAATCATAAGAAAATTTCTTTTTAATATAATATGTTTAGGGCTCATTTGGAACTGAAGTCACAAACATTTGGATGACTCTACTTGCACTTTTTCGTTATCACTTGCGGATGAATTGTCATGATTTTTCACACTAAGGCACCCAAAGTGGAATGGTGGATCCCTGAGCGCGTGCGGCTACGGACTCAACGGCAGAGTCCGTGCTCATTCATTCCCAAAGCAGGTGGAACTCAGGTGGGAGGACTTTCAGACTCAGCCATATTATACGAAAGACCTACAAGTAATGTGGCTAACAACAAACAAACCCCCAAATCATTCTGTACTAGCTCTGTACAGCAAGAACCCATTTGCCATCTTCAACAGAACACTGCCCACAGACCTCCTTGGATTAGCTCTTGGTATGATAAAATCTTATGCAACAAACAGAATGTGTTCAAGCCCTGGACCCTCTGGCTATCATTATAAAGCAGGAGGAAAAACAGCTTTTACAATATTAAAAAAAAGGAAAATACTCCACCTAAGTTGTCAACAGCGACTCATAATTCTTTCTGTGCTGTCCACACGGTACAACTCCCATGCCACCACACAGTTTTCCAGTTACCCCAGAGAGACAAAACAATGACAAATAAATTAATGGGCTCCTTGCTAAACGGAGTTCTGTTTCTTACTGAGAAAAATGGTTCAGCTCTCCCAGTCTAATGACAACAGTATGCTCAGGCACTCAATATTACCAGTTTATCCAGTTTGAGCTTGTTGAACCATCTTGAAGTTCATTTCTTTTATTCAAGTGTCCTAAGAGACTGGAGGTGAAATTCTGAGCCTGAGAAGTGTTTTAATTCCTATCTTTCATAAGTTTGGGCATTTAGAAATAAAACTATGGACTAATTTTTAATCTATAAAATATATGAACAGCATATTGTCACACACCATAAGGAATAGTGGCTAATCATTCTAAAAACTACACTGAGTTTTTGGATTTGTTTTCTTCTGAGTTTTTTTTTATAATAACCTTTAATCATACTTACAGCTACAGTAATAGGTATTTCTCAATAACACTGTTATTGCCAGATATCGCCACAGGACACAAGTAAAAATTAAGCAGAGCAGAAACCTTCTCCTATTCAATAATCTTTAGTCAGAGAAGGTTTCCCACCAATTTTCTTCAACTTTTCTGTGCATTTCTATGCCAACAAGTCATAAGACAGTTAATAACTTTTGCCACTCGTTTATGAATATATGCCCATTTTGCATTTTATTCCTGTTTCAGTCACTGCACACACTTTTCTACGTCTTGGAATGCAAGACCAAACCCATTGAAATATGTTTTATTGTCTTCTTAAAACAGGGACACAGGAATTGTGTCAACAAGAAAAACTTCCTATTTTATCAACAGGTAGAAACCAAACCCTTCCTGGGAATCTGTTCAGAAAATCTGAGACAAGGATGAACAAAGCCAGCCCCAATGCAGAACTACCAGCACAGGATGTTTAAGTCCATCAGTTCTGCAGGTCATTTCTCAGACATTATTTTCACAGGCAAAGACAATCAAGAGAAGGCACCAAAGCACTTCGTACTCAACATTTTTTGCATCTTTTAACCCAAAACTCAGAGTCAGCAGTAGTACTCGGCACCTGCTTTAGGGTCTGTAGGTCAGGCCATAAAATCAGTGACACTTTTGGTGGCATTGGGACTCAGAGGCTCCTAAACACAGGAGTGACCGAGAGCCCGTTCGCGCTGGGAGCCGCAGCCGGCGCCTCGGGCTGCTCCGAGCTGCAGCCCAAGTTCACAACTCCCTGCACCACGCCAAGGAATCAAATTTAGGCACAAATTTCAGTCTTGTTTCCACATCTGCCGCTGTGCTATTTGTTGGTACGGGAACATCTTTATAACGCAAAACGAGAAAATGAGAATAGTAAATGACAACAACTTGTTGGTAAGAAGAAATAAGTCACACGGATCACGGTGTGCTCTGCATTTTGAAGGACAGCAGCACAAAAATTCCTTCTCTTCCTACAGCTACTGAATCACCAAGCTCCTTGCAGTCATGTTTTCTGAGGAGCTCAAGGCGAACGAAACATGCAATCCAGAAACAAAAGTGTTTCTAAAGAAAGTATTCTTAGTTTATTTTTTGAGCAAGGCTCTGCCCCGAGTTATAGACAAAATTTAGAATTCTGTAGACAGGGCATGTGTGAGGAGAAAAGTGCAGGAATGGAAACATTGAATATCAGAAAGGTCACAAGAGATAAAGAAGAAATACATTATTTGGTACTCTTGCAAACTGTTCAAACAGATAAGTAGATTTTTTTTTGCAAGAATCATTTAATATTTTCTACGTATTGCATTATATGTTAAAATATATCTGCATAAAATACACAGTGGGTCTGAAATGTTGAAATTTGGTTTCACTTGTTAATGTTCTTTGATGGTTCGGATCGTTTTACATTTTAACATTTATGACTGCTTTACAGCTAAAGATATTATATTCTCTGGGGCATTCAGCAAATTTATTTTGATAGATTAAATTCTCAGACTTCCTTTGAAGAAAACATGGGAAAAAATTCAGATTATGTTGGAAGTATAAAACTCACATTTTGTGACTGCAAGAAAAGTAAGTACAGAAATAGATACTATCAGTCTGTTTCCTCATCTTTTAGAATTAATATTGATTTTTTTCCTGTAGCAGTGTGTCTGTGCTGAAAATTAAAAATGCACTAAAGAATTGATAATGATCTATTTTATATATCCTCATCTTCTCCCACCCACAGACAACTGGCGTAGAAGTAACCAGTTAAAAACAGAGAGGTAAATAAACTAATTCAGCATTTACTCCATCCTGGGGAGAAGGAATGCATTCCCAGAAACTTCTGCAGAGCCTGCAGAACTCAGTATATTGCAAAAAACGGCTCCATTTGTTGTCCAGCCTATTTAGTGAAAGTTATAGGACAGTCTGCTGTCAGTGGAGGACTGATTCACTCTCTGCAGATATAGAAAATCAGTCCATCAGAAAAAAAAAATTAAAAAAAAAAAAAGCCAGTTTTAGAGGAGGTAATTTTCTTTTCCTTTCTTGCTTTCTTTCACCACACAGAAGACTTCTCAATCTGACAGACAAGTAAAATTTTATAGTGGTAACACATTACTTTTCCTGAAAAGTGCCGTTACTATAGAATTCAAACAATACTCTTGATAACACAAGTTCCCAGGTAAGAAACTCTGCAGAAACCTCCTGCTAGCTTGATATGAGCAACACAAACTATCTGACCAACATCATGGTCCCAGCCTGGGGGACAGGGGGACAGAGGGGCCGTGACAGACACGGCCACCACCGGGTCCCTCAGCAAGCTGAGCTGCTGGCGCTGAGGGCAGCACTGCTGTGAGCATGGGGAGGAGGTGGATCCAGCCCTTGGGAACAATCCCGTGCGTTCTCAGACGTGTTCAGACCCCCGTGCTGTGTGGCACAGGGCTGCCTATCCAGCCCCCGCTGCTCTGCCTCCTCCCAGAGCCCACGGCAACGTCGTGACTCTGCTGAGTCTCCAGGTGCCAGGAGCGTCTGAGGCAGGTGCTTGTTTTATCCACCTACCATTTGCTGTTTCATCCCGTGTAATTTAAGGGCAAGCTCTGCAGCAGCCTGGGCAGGCCTTCCCTGCTGTAGGGAGGGGTGCACTGGGTCAGGGCTGCTCCCACATTAACTCACGGCGGATGACGAGGGCTTGAATTTTGGAGGGGCCGCGTGTCCTTCTCACCCCCCCGCATTTCAGCTCAGAATTATGTGCTTTCACGAGGACTGACACTCAGCTTTGCAGGATTCACTTTCGGGTGACAGGGAAAGCTTTAGAGCAGTTCGTATTGTGAAAACCTATCTTAGAAAAGGTCTTTCAGTGAACAAGTAACTATCAGTAATAAGCAAATTATCTGCTCAGATACCAAGTTCAGGGTAATATCGGATTTACATTACAATGACAGTGCTCTAAATCTAAAGCGCTGCTTCTCTGTTCGAGTCAGCTTTCACTGTCAAAACCTTTTTTCCAGTATGTGCTGCAGCTTTAACAGCCTATGTGTAAAGTTTGTGGTACATGAAGAGCACAACGTGGTGTTATTTCAGCCCTCAGAGAAGGATCCTCCCCAAAAGCCAATGACTGCACTGAACAAGCCTGCCAAGCGCTCGTCTCTCCTCCCTCTTACATACCAAACACCTTCAAAACAGCTTTTTGTCTAGGGCAACGGTCACATATCTGGTAATATTGCTCCCCACGAACCTGTTACCCATCCTCTGCTCGGCACCAGGCAGCCCCAGGCAGGATTCTGGCTGCGGATCACACACCGGACACACTTGGAATGCTGCTGAACCCCATCTGCTCCACGCAGCAGCGAGCACGGCGATCTCCGCGCTCCTCGCGAGCGGCAGCGCACAACTCGTCTATTGTGGTTTAATTAGCAATAACGCCAGCCCGGGGGAAGTGTGAGATTGCACCTGCTGAGGTGGGCAGCGAGGCCGCGGAGCCCCCAGACCTGCCAGCACTGCAGCACGGGGACAGCCACCCCCCCACCGCCCAGGCACGGCACCAAGTCAACTCACAGGATCTCCAGGTCGCGCAGGGCTCGGAAGGCTCCATCTTCGATGCAGCTGATCTGGTTGTTGTCCAGTTGCCTGCAGAAAGGAAGGGAGAGGATGAAGGCTGGCTCGGAAGCGCCAGGTTGGGGCTTTCCCGTCACCGAGGTGTCCCTCCACCCCCTCGCAGCGCCTGCTCAGCTGCCACGCTGCTGGGGCTGCTCGCGGCTGTCTGACAGCGCTGCACGCTCCCGCACACTGAAGCCTGTCAGGTCTCAGTAAATATTAATTGCGCCTTTTTTTTTTTTTTTTCCCCTTTCTTTTTTTTTTTTTTTTTTTTTTTTTTTTTAAGGCAGAAGGGAGTAATTTCATTATATTAGGGCATCCAATCCATTATGAGCTTTTACCGTCATGTCACTGAAACAATTTCATTAAGCTAAAGGCCTGTAAATCATTGGAGGTCACTGGGCTGCCCTCCGTGACCTCCCAGAATGCCGCTTTTTCTTTTACTGGAAGTTGGAGTCCTCTGTCCTGACAGTACTAAATCTCCAGGCTTTATCTACCCAAGAGCTGTGAGAGTGCATAGGGAATATACCAATTCCAAATTAGACTCAACTAATCTAATTTTATAGTCTTTTTATTATTCTAAGCACCAAATGTCTGTGGTGGTTCGATGCCTCTCTGCATTGTTACTGGTCCCATCTGGTAGCCCTTTCTATTGAAAGATTTCTGACTAAATACAGATTCTGTCTAACTGCATCAGGGAGAGCAATCCAGTGACAAAAAGCATTATACACATGTACACTTAAAACACTATTTTGCTTCAAAACGTGTAATTTAATATTTGGATGGCAGAGTTCTCTCATTTGTCTCCCTGTATGCACATGATTTAAATGTATTTTGCAATATATATGGATACAGCAGGACAGCTACATCTGTCTCTCTTGCTTAAAAGAATTAAAGTTGTAATTTAAAATTCAGTGATTACATTTTCTGACATCCAATCCCTTAAATTTTACACTTAAAGAAATAAAATTACGTATCTAGTCACATGCAAGTAAAATATCTGCATTTCATGAAAAAATAGATGCAAGCTCCTGACTCTATATGTTACTGCCCTTTGCACAGCATAAACTTTGGATTTCGTGAGGCAGAGACCTTTTGTACTGTGTGTGTAAAGTATCTTGAATAAAGATACAAAGATTACACTGTAGTTTCTGATTTTTATTAAAAATATAGATATATGTAACTATAGCAAATATATTACACCCATAGATAATATGGTTGTATAGTTTCACCAACTACTTTCCAATTATTCGCTGTATCTAATATTTGGTCTAAATAGACATTTGCAGCAATTTTCTTATTATACAACAGTAAAGTATAGACAGAGCAAATACAATCTTTATGAACCCCTTTAAAAACTGAGTTTGATCTGCTAACATGGAGCATCTCGGATATGTACATCTTTGACAGCTACGGGAAACTCACCCTTTGTGATGTAGCCTGGTTTCAATGAACATCATGTTTTTTATGAGTTAAAGTACAGGAAAACCCACTCACACTCTAAAGTCTGCTAAAAACCTTAGGAAGCATAAAGCCCAAACTAAGGTTTCTCACAGCATTATCTAACTTTGGAGAACTTTGTGAATTTGGCAAAACTTCAGCGATGTCTCCAGTACTGAGACACCAGGATGTACAATCCTCCAAAAGGGATTTTTCTGTATGCAGGAGTTCATGCACAGCATATATACATATCTGGCTAAATGTACACATACATATTTATGTTCTCTCTGTCTCTCTGACCACCTAGGAAAGATCCTAAAACCTCTCTGTTTTTGACTGCTGAGAAGACCATTGGCTGCTGAGTGCCTTGCTCTGATATCTCTGTTTAATTGACAAACATTTGTTGCTCAAACAGAAAGGATGGTGCATTTTGAAGAGGAATAAACTTCAAATGAGTTAAATACAGTGCTGTCTGTGTGATTAAGTACTTTACACTTAGCTTTATTAAGCAGAAAGTTGGCAGATACTAATATGATGAGGAGAAAGGAGCCTCAACTTGAGAATCACCTCTCCCTCTCCTTCTACGGGAAGTACCATATACTGCATGATTTTTATTGGAGTTATACTATGATATTGATTCTTCTGCCAAATACACTAAAATAAGCAAATAAACCCAGTGTGCTACTTTCAAAGCCTTCTGATTAAAGGGATTCCTTGGTGGGTATTGCTTTTTTTAAAAAAACTGCTGCTCTCACAGATTGATTTTTGTTGAAAAAGTGTAATGACCATTTTAATCATATTTCCACAGGTCCAGTCATGCCACTGCCAACAACCAGGTTTAGTCTGTGTGATCGATGCACAGGATCACGGCAAGGGAAACCTCTCAATGCTCAGAAGACACACACTTAGCAGGACTATCAGTAAATAGGGAACATATTCATTACTGATACATCCTGACTCCGTGGCCCATGAACCAATTCCTCACAGTCTCTGAGGTGAGACTCACATGTTTAATACTCCTTTGTCACAGGGCTCATGTCTCCTGGTATCTATCACACCGACACATTCACATCTGCATTGAAACATGAGAATTTCTTCTCAAAAGGAAGAGAACTGCTAGTTGTCTTAAAATTAGGTTTTAAGACCCTCCGCTTCCCTTTTATTTCTCTGTGTGTAAAGATAGAAATCCGATTTCTCTGCATCTGTACAGCACCCTGATGCGTGGTTCAGTCAAAACCAGAAATCTGAGAGTTTAAATCTGAATGTCTTCCTTCCAAGACAAAATGTTAAGTTTAAAGTTTTGGGAAAAGCTTAAGTGAAGTCTTACAGAAAGCCAAGGTGTTCAGCACATATTTTCATGCTTGTGAAGACAAAACAAACCCCCTGTGATGTGGACTAGCAGCCAGCTCACACACTCAGTGTGGGCAGGCTGTGCAGGCAGCTCCTCAAGGGGCCGAACAGACATCCCTAACATTGTCGAGAAGAATATCTTACTTGAATAAAATTAACCATATGCAGAAAAGGTAAAATTTCAACTTTAGCAAAAAGAAAAAAGAAAAAAACCCCAATATTCCAGAAGAGGTGGAACCCACATTTCCTGAGGAACGTGTGACACCGCTCCCGTCTCTCCATTGCTGCATTCTGAACAGAGCACTCGGGCACACGGAGCACAGGTCAGCTACCTGAGACACACCTCACCTGCTCCAGGCTTACAGGCAAATTTTAAAAAATGGTCTTGGGCCGCAGAAGCCTTGATTCAGATTTAAATGCCACCTCTATTTGTCAGCACTCATACCCTTTCTAGAAAATCTTTTCCTCGAAATTACAAATGGGTTGTTATGCACGTAGTGGTGCAACGTACTGGTGGGAAAAGGTCAGACAACACAAACTCAGATTTAAGAGGCAATGTTAAAAATACATGGATAAAATCACTTTTCATAGCTGCATTTACTCTGCCTTTTGAAGGAATACAGCACTAGGCTCAGACTTTATCTAAACCTACCAAGCAATTCGACCGCCTCTGACGGAAACAAAAAAAGTCACGCAGAAATATTGAGGTGCTGAAGGATGAATGAAACCACAGTAACTGAGCTGAGTGACACTTCCAAATTTTGCTGAGTTACACGGATACCTAACTTTTACTTGGGCTGAAGTGTCTGTGTTAAATGCTGAATCTCTCCTGCATTACACATAGCACTGAAGCTGGGCAGACCCACACCTGGAGCTGGGCTGAGTGGCGTTGTCAGAGCAGGTCTGCGAGCTGAGAGCCCAGGCTGGCACACCCAGCAGCTCCCCTGGGATTGAATTATCCACCCTGAACCCACCCGCGAGGCTCCAGGGATGCCAGGTCACCGTGACAGGCAATTAGCAACCAGACAATGCCGGGAGATAACGACAGCAACACCAGAAGACCTCAGAGAACAGAGCAAAGCACCCAAGCAAGGAAAATACTGAATGGGCAAATGGGATTTAGGCGGAGTGTGACACAGACAGATGCTTATAAACAATACAAGAATTTATAGAAGTCTTTAGAGGAAAAGGCATCTTGCATGTGGCAGAGCTATAATACATAAAGCCATATATATTACTGAAATTTGGCTCTAATGTGGATTCAATAACTACTCTCAGTTTTTATTAAAAAGTAGGAAAATTATGTAACTACATTAAAAAAAACAGATTGATAAAAGTTAAACTTTAAAACTGATGTTTTAAAGGAAAAAAAACCCCAAACTTAGACACAAATAACCTTTCTAAGAAATAATGCTGCATCCTAACAGATTTATATCACAGGAGAATCTATGGCTTGGCTAAAATGCCACTTTAAATGTTTAAAACACCTTTTCCCTGACAGAGTGTAACTCTGGCTTATCCATTTACACTTGTGCATTATCTACCATAAATAAGAGTTAAATTCCAAATACTATTTAGAAGGAATAGGGTTTTACAATGTTGATATTCTTTCGCCATTTGAAATAATCCTTTAAATACCGAGCCTTGAAGGTTTTGCTCACGACAATAAGGAATATTTAATTTTCAGATGCATTTGAGAGATAAAAATCATCAGCAACAAAGCTGATGTAATTTTTATCATGTTACTAGCTTTAAGATTTTTTTTAAAACACAAAACTATTCTAAAACATTAAATAATTGAATTCATGCAGGGTGAAATTTACCAAAACTGAAATAATCTAATTTTTTATAAACATTAAAAAACTGTTACTGTTTAAAACCCTACATTTGTATTACCAGCAAGGTTTGTTCATAGCACACCAACTATATAAGAGAGTTCAGCATTTTTTCTGCAATTAGCCATGCTCATATTCACAAAGAGGCCCTTCAAGCATCAACATTTTACAATAATAGACTTTATAACCAGTGTTTTGTACTTTATTCAGTGAGAGTTTTTTTTCCATTTTCAAACACTACCAAGGCCACTGCAGAGCTCAAGTGTTAATCTGTTTTTTAATTATACCGTGACAGTAGTTAAATCACTATAACCTCTTTCTATATTTTGCCCAAAATCTAGTTAAATATTTAAATAAAAGCCTGTACTAATGAGTACTGTAATATATACTTTTCAAATTCCTTTCTCGTATTTCACATTTAGCATAAAAAAGCAGTGTTACAGTAGCTGCATATTTAAGGTTCTACTGTTACTGATATAAAATTACTGAATTACTGTTATAGATTGTATCTACATTTGCAGATAAAAAAATTAGGCAGGAGCCATTTCCTCATTAAGGAAAGACTTGTATTTTTAACCAGAAGTATCCATGTTAAAGGTATTTTGTCACCAAAATATTTAAAGGGACTTCAGTAGTGATTTCTGAGGAAGGTAAATTCCCTGTAAATTATTATAGAATCATTTTTAGAAAATAATTAATTCTGCTAATTGTATCTCCAGAAGAACCTCTCTTTGGACAACACTCCTCCCTTCCATTTCCTTTTTCATTTTGTTTCGAATACAGAATTACTGGTTCTATGTCATCCCTTTCCTGTAAAGTCTGCACTCTTGTATTTAAGTTCTTCCATAACCTGTAAGAATTAGAGAGACACTAACATTTATTGCCCTTACATAACTCCAAGAATATTAAAGTATCTAAGGAAAGTGACACCAACACATCTATTTAAAATTTCTCACATACCAAACTAAAGTCCTTATCCCTGTATTAATTGATAAGGAAGCCCCAATAAATGGGGAAAGATGGTGCTTTGAAGTAACACTAAATTCAATTAAGTTGAAATAATGTGAAGATCTTTCAAAATAGCTTTTAATGCATTTTTTTCACGTTTAATTTTTGCTCTTTATTTATGCTTCGCTAAGATCACTCTATAAGAGCTTGCTTATATCAGAAAATTTAAAAGATAGATACAGCTGTTGTGATCGAGCTGCAATCTCACTCTGAGAATTTTACAAGTGTTCCAAAATTCCCTTTTTAAAAAAAAATTCCCAAGGATGTGGCTTTGCCAAAAGCTGTGGTTGAGGCTCTGTGCAGAAACAGCTCCTCTGCCTGAAATAATTGGGCAGTCATATTCTCTGTCTTCAGTTTTCATGCCCGACCTGTACTGCCAGGTTGTTAAATTCAAGGAGGGAGGAAGATCTGCTCTGAAGGGGAAGAGTTGCTTATGAATAATTATTCTGCAGACTATTCAAAAGTATTAAGTATTTTCTCTGAGTATTCGTATTACATTAACTCACAAATTAAAATGCTGCTGACACAAAATAACCAAAATATCAGCTTAAAGCAAGACTTGAGTGGCAAACGAACATGGAGACTACTCCTGCTGCAAGGACAAACACACACAAACACGAGATTTCCTTTCAATATCAGGTGCTTTAGAACATTTTTTTTTTCTTTTTTTAACTCTCTCTGGTTGCTGATGTAACAAATAGTGCATACCAAGCACAGAAATGGCTGTCTCCATAGCAATTGGGGCAGGTTTTGCCGTTTCCCTAGTTACTCTTGACTGATAACCATCTGTTGTTCTCCTCTGCCATAGCCCCAAAGGGGAAAAGGGGAAGAAAAGAGGAAGATAAAATGGGTGTTTGAGAAAATGAAAGTTTCTTACTGTGGTGGTTTTTACAGTTTTAGAAGGTTTGCACTTATTTCAATTTTTATTTATTGTGATGCTCAGTTGACAAGCGTCAAATACCACATGTAAAGGGAAGTTCTAGTTCAGAATGTTACTAACCAGTGACCTTATTAACAGGCAATCATACCAGGGAATCAGATTGGGAATATTAATAGGAAATCACATCATTAGGGACAGTATTATGAAACTGGAAAATCTGAAAGCGAGGTACCTACATAGAAAAACGACGGAGCTGTTTAATCTAAATAAGGAGTAGACATTCGTAACGCACAAAAGGCACGGGGCAGAGGAGGAGGTGCAGGCGGTTCCATCCACCCAGCTGCTGCAGGTGGAACAGGAACTGCTTCCTTCCACCCCTGGCCTCTGCTCATCTGTGGCCGTTGCTGCCATCCCACCCTGAGCCCATCCCTCCTCTTAGGTGTTTCTGGCAGGAAGGGAGGCACAGGCATGGGGAGTCTGCAGGGTGCGGCTGCTCGTGCCCCATCCCGGCCCCAGGACGGCAGCACCACTGAACCTCACCTGGAATTTGTGCCCTGCGAGCAAGGCCAGTGTTCACCCAGCCTCATGCACCATCAGGGCATCCCTTCTGCAGAACGAACAGCGCACAAGTCACGCTCATTTCCAAGGCAAAACAAACAAGGTCCCACAGGCGAGCTGTTACCGCTGATCAGTACGGCAGCATCAACCGGGATTCGGGTTCTCTCCTCAAAATCATCCCGCGCGTATGTTCCGTGGTTTAACAAATTCATTACAGAACCAAAACTTTGAAAGAAAGACCCAGGATGCTCCATCCCTACCTATCAAAAAGCGTCTCAGTTGTCAAAGAGAGACAAAATTTTTTTGGAGCCATCGGCATTTCTAAAACGGGCTCAGCGGGACCGAGGGCCGCAAGGAGCTCTCTGGTGTGACACGACAAGGCAGGGTTGGTGCTCTGCTGGCTCCTGGCAGCAGCGCTGGCCAGGAGATGTTCTGGACAGGGTGACGTCCCTGCTGCCCCGAGGACACCACTGCAGGTGTCCCTGGCACTGCCCGTGAGCCCAGCCCGTGCCGGCGGCACCGGAACGCGCAGAGCTCACCGCGAGATGATTTAACAGGGACACCGAGCAAAAAGCCGGTTCATTCTGGAGGTGTTCATCGCTGACACATTTTTATGCTTAACAGCTTACAAACCTCAGGTTTGAGAGGAAAATTAAGGCTCTTCTGCCTCTGAGAAACTCGGACCTGACCAGCAAACATGGAAACTTCGTGGGGCACGGAGGCTGTGGCAGAGGATGAGTGCAGAGCAGGGAAGGTGAACGCGCCCAGGGCAAGGCCCAGAATGCCTGGTTTTTACACGGTTAGGGGGATGACAGAGCAAAAAGAAATCTGGGCATTTGATCTCCAGACATCTGTCCCCTCTGAAATCCCATATCTCATTAGATTAATGCTATCACCCGCAGTCATACAATGACTTGTGGTACGTTTTTCTAGCTCTTGAGACAAAAACTAGGAGGAAGCAATACCAAACCACTAAATATTGAGAGTAAAGTCGTGGTGGAGTGTCTGCCTTGCTGCATGGCAGGTAAATTTGGGCAAAACCCTTGATTTTTGTGTTTTGGTAACTTTTTTTTCGTTAATTAGAAAATTATTATTAAAAACTTGTGGATAATATCCAATTAACAGCTTGCAGTTATAAATGGTAGTTTCTTAGTATAACACACCAATAAGTTTTTAATCAAAGCGTGGTTTACCAGACTGTTTCAAAAAATCAAAAATGGCCAGTTAAAGCTGGAGAAGGAATCCCAGCTCTGAATATCTCCACATCCCATTTTGGATTGGGGGGATTTTTCTTAACATGGTTCTACTCAGTTCCTCAAACAACTCCCACAGCCACTGGAGAACAGTTAACAAATTACGTATTTCAAGATGCTGCATTAGTTTTAAATCACTCTGATAGAGGTTTCCAGCACAGACCATGCTTAACAGAGGCTCAGAAGCTTTTCTAAGGGTTCCAAATCAAGTCATTTCATCTTTAACACAGCTGTGGGTTCCTATTTTAGGATGACTAAGTGACACTCCAGATGATGAAAAGCAGGGGATGGAGGGTGTGCTTCCAGGATTTTGCTTTGTTTTACCCCTTTTCTTCAGTACCGATCAGGCATCAGCAGCTTGCTTTTGGGACATGGAATTTATCCCCTTCTAGTAATTTCTGTTGTAAAATTGGCCACTGACAAACTAACAAACAAAAAAATAAGTGTTTTCAATTACCTTAAGACGAGGAGCCATTTGCCTTAGTTACAGCTCTGTGCTGTTCACTGATGACCTGCCTGGGTATTATCAAAGTCAGAGGTTTTGTTTTTAACACAAAAATGCCCCTAAGTGACATTCAGCTCCGAATTATGGCTCCCAACTGTTTCTCTGCTTTGCTGGTTGATTTCTGGTTGATTTCTCAGGCCAGCTGAGGAAGAGCAGCAGCCCCAAGTACCTCATTTAACTCCAGCCCTGTGCTGTTGCTCTCTCACTGATACAAAACAGGGCTGGTAACCGATATTGTAAAAACCTTTGAAATTTGTTTTCCGGTGGTTGCTCCAATGCATATGCAAAGCCCTGATCCTCTGATTTAAAGTCTTTATATTTGTCATTTCTTAGCATCACATCCCATTTTGCAAGTCAGAGCAGTGGCTGACTTGTGATCAATTCTAGATAAGAGTATGGGTGAGTTTAGATGAGTCCCTGCTAAGGGTGAGAGAGACACATTGGAATTCAGCCTGAACCTCAGGAGCCTTTAAGGCATTTACATCAAACTTCACTCTCACTGTTCAAGGCAACGAATTCGAGTTCCCCATCCAGAGTCCCACTGGAATTATTTTTACAGTCTGACTCTACCTCATTGCCCCAAATTTGCTTGTTCTCCTACATGATTTCAAACAAATAAGTTAACACAATACGTGCTTTGGGTTACTGCATTACCAGCTTCTGCTACAAAAACTGCAATGAAAGGGTGAAGTCTTGCTGTGTGCTTTTATATGCTGATTTATATTTGTGCCATGTTCATAAAAATAGTACCCTGCACTTTTCTGAGCACTTCTGTGTGCTTATATACATAATTTAGGTAGTTACATATACATGTATTTATATATGAGTAAGGAAATAACGCTTCCTTTAGACTAAGAAGAGTGGCAGAGGGTTCAAATAAGCACTAAACTCTGCTAATCTGTCCCATACAATGAGGTCTCACATGCAAGAGTCCTAAACAGGCCAGCCTACAGCTGATTCCTCATTACCCCCATTCCCGAGGTCCACTCATGGACATGGAGTGTTTGTTGGGCAGTTGAACACGAACTTGAAGACCTGTTCTTCTTCCCTGAGCAGCTGTCCACTGACACTATACCGTGCCTTAATTATGCCTCCCCTTAGGGGAGGATCCCCCGAGCCCTTGCCTGGGCTCCGCAGATGAACGGGACATTTCCACGCTTTTCTCTCAGGTAGTTGTTTATTAAGTCCTATCAAAAAAGGCCTGAGCCACAGCGTGACTCCCCTTAGGAAAAGTGAAGGAAAAACCAAGTTATCCCGATAACACTGTTCTTTTAAAGGTAAATTACCCAATGAAAGCCCGAAACGAAAGATATTTTTACTTTTCTACCAATGTTCAATAAGTCTTTCCGTCACATGAAAGGAACTGCGGCATTTTTCACCCAATCCTCTCAATCCACTTTTGCCACAAACATAGAGTAAAGCAAGAAGAAGGCACAGAAAACCACAACAATCCTCCATTTTGGAGGTTTTCTTCTTATCTATTTACTATATTAACAAATCCAACATCTCTAAATTTTCACCCTGTGACAATCTTATATAATGTTCTATCAGCTAATTCACACCAGTGTAGATTCTACTTCTTCCCAGAGGGTAGGTAATTTTTTCCATGGACGAAGGTCAAAGATAGAGTTGTCCAGGGGGGTAAAACCTTTCAAAACAGGCAAGAAATATTCCCTGCACTTTGGAATCCAACAGTCCATATCCAAACGAATCATCCTATGACACATTTCTGAAGATGTCACACCAGCGGGGCCTCTGTGACTCGTGCTCCCCTCTGCCACCACACTCCTTTATCTACACCAGGTAAAGAACACTTCCCAAACTCACCTATGCTGTCAGTGAAACACCTGCGTGTAACAAATTAAAGCCTAAAATACTTAAAAAGAACTAACCAAAAAAAAGAAGTGTTTGGAAAGAATAACTGGTTTCTAGACAGAAAAAAGGAAACTCTAAGAAAAGTAAAATAACAGAAAACCCAAGAAAGATTGTAGGACCCAAAATAAACAAGTTACCTGATAGATTAAATGGGAACCAAACCCAATGTTCTCCTTGATTATCTAGGCACTTAGCAATTACATCAGTTTTTAAATACTTTGAAAAGTGCTCTGGGGAATTAACAGCAAACTGGATCACAGTTGACAAAAAAAGCCATTTTGCTTTACTGTTCTCAAGGCAGCCAAACTCCCATCATCTGTGAAATGTTTGTCACCCGGGTAAGGACAGCAATCCATCCTGCAGATTTATGTTTACAAGCAGTTTGGAACAAATGTTCTATTTGAACGCCCATATGAACCATAAGCACCCAATATGTTTGGATGACTACGTTCAGTTTTTGTTAGCAGATCTTCAACTTCCCAAACAATGTTTTACCAAATCAATGTGGCACTGCCACGGATCCTTCAGAAACATGGCACGGAGCATATGTGACAGCTCTTGTGCATATTCACCAGGGAGTTTCTTTCCACCTACATGAAACCATAGGTCTGTTTCTTTTAATTCATAAAAACAAATGGCATCCATCTATTTCTGGCGTTTATGGGATGGCTGCAGCATTTGAGTCCCTCACCCTTTAATATATTTATTCCTCCTCCCCAGAGCTGTCAGCAGCACCACGAGGTTTTACAAAATTTCAGGAACTGAACTCATCTCCAGTTCCCCATACCTACATCATTCCCAAATTAAAATGTTCTTCTCTGGCCTTGGGACAGGTATAACACCAATGTGAAACATGGAGGAGGGAGAGTTTATATCAAAAGGGCTGAACACTGTGCAAGAGATAATTACTGATGATGTTACTATTGCCACAAAAAAAAAATAGGTAAAAATATGTAACAGCACTGGTGTCTTACTGAACTGCAGTGCTTGAAAGGAAAAAAAAAATCATCAAAACCCTACTGACACCTGATATCCTCACAAAAGCTTAATTCTTGGGGAGAACTGAAAAGCAGGCTGCAGGTGCTGAGGTCTTTCAGCTTTCCTTGTGGACTGCCAATCTCCTGGAGAGATAAACTGCTGGGCAAGGGATAACTGGAGCCGGGAGCTGAAACATCACAGTGCAGAAATCCCAGTACCCAGGGACATCCAGAATCTCCAAAACAACACCCACTGCAAGAACAGGAGGGCAGGTCACCTCCAAAGGGATTTATTCCATCTTGCAGGAGACCTGAGTGACTTAAAACTCTGCACTTATCTATAAATGCAGGACTTGTAATGAACGTTAACGTGGAAGAATTATTTCATCAAAAACTGGTAAAAACAGCATCATGAGATAACTGCATGCCCAATTTAAAAATAAAAGTATGGATAGAAGATGGCTTACTATTAGACATATAGTTAGTATTATTAAATAATTTTTGTACTTATGATATCAACGGAAAATATTGTAGAGGCAGGTTTATGTACAGAATTTCCTAGAAGTTGCAGACTTCAATATTTTTCTCTGCAAATTGTACCTTTAAATTTTTTAAAGAAGAATATTTCCCTTTGAACTCATTAAAACAACCTTCAGGTCATCCTAGACATTGTGATTTCTTAAATATAAATGCTTACATGTCTGAAATGTTCATTCACATTTAGTCACTAGTCACTGAATAATGATTTTACAAGCCTTACAAACTTGAAGCTACTATCAAAGAATCTTAAAAATTAACTTATCCAGATGACTTCGAAATTTCCTTGCTAGGTGGTGTATTTTTATTAGTATTTTTTCCTGACATTCATCCATAAAAACATCCATACAGACAGCTGCTTCCTCTGCCAGGACTGTCACGACCAAAAGGACACCACGTGCAAGAACACTTGTACTCCCAGGTAGGATTAGGCAGCAAGTTTGGATCACAAGAGCACACCAGTTACCTTACCTGACCCTTCAGACAAAACCTCAAAAACCTAATTCGTGACAGCACTGAAATAAAACGGACAGAAAAAAGCCCTGCTCCAATTTTTTCTTTCTTGCAATCAAAGCAGTATTTTTTTTTCTGTAAGTAGGTAAAGAGGATACCTGAACAATTGGCTTCACAGGACATTTCTCGCATCCTTCTCAGTCACTGTCCTGAGAGCTGCTTATTGCCAGCTTACTGTGAGGGGCTGGCTGCTCCCCCTCCCCGCCTGAACATTAACCCTTAATTATGTTTTCAGCTGCTCCTCAGGAGGGGAGAGCACCACTTCCCTGAAAAGCTGCAGGCAGAGAGCTAAAAACCAAACTAAAAATCCACCCCCAACGACAAAACAAATGGTTCAGGTAATTGTGAGCCCCCCCTACTCAGTGAATTATTTCAGGCAAACCACTTGACCTCTTTGCAACAGTCATCTTCCCTGTAAGACTGGGTTTAAAAGCAGGACCTAATCAATAGCTGTTGCTGCATATGACCCGAGTTTAAGCATATAAATTAAATACAAAATAAAGTAGGTTCAAGAGTGAAACTCGCATACAGGGCTACTGAAGGGTCACCAAAAAAAAGGGGGGGAAAGTCAATCTCATTTCTAAAGCTAATTTTCATACCAGAAAGCTCCATTTCCCACTCCATGTCACAAAAAGCCATTTTTAATGTGTGTGAGAGAGTCCTGTTTTGCTGCTCTGAGAGGCAGGCTGGATGCTTTATGTTGGGCTCCTGGAAACGCTGCAAGAACTGGTTATGGGCATCTTAATGCAAATTATTTGCCTTAAGATTTCTTGTGCATCACATCACGGTTTTATACAGCCTGTTATCTCTTTAAATGAGTTAAATTCTAGGGCTTGGAGGTTTGTTTTTGGGTTAGGTGTTTTTTGGGGTTTTTTCTGAAAAGCACCACTCTATATTTTAGCACTAAGGTATCATGACTGCCATATAAGCAACTTGTGATTGACAGGATATTGATGAAGAATTTATACAGGGAAATAATCTTGATCGTTCAGTCATGAAACTCGCCTGTTCCTTCAAATCAACAATTCCAAAATCCTCACTTTCCCTAGTCAAACAAGAGAAAGGAAGAAGAATCCTAAGTGTGAAAATGCACCTCGGACAAGCTGTGTATTCACATTACCACAGTGCTACTGCGCTGCTCAATGAGTTGGAAAAACAACTCCAAAAACAGCTTTAAAAAAACCCACAACAGACTGGAGCAGAGGTTACTTCCACATGAAGATGGAATTCTCTCATTTGTTTCTTTGACATTTATGGGACTACCAAAGGGTAAACAAAAGCAAAATTAGATCCCACAGGCCTTTGGTAGGATAAAAGAAGTGGAGGGAAACGATATTCAGCAGCAGAAATCAGCTGCACAAATGAGACCATCATCTCACAGCCTTTCCCACTGCTGCTGTCTCCACTCACCCTGTGTCATCTGGTCTTAAACAAAAGGGGTTTTATTCTTGCCTACCTCAAAGCTATTACACTAAAGCCATTCTCAGATTTGCACCTAGATAATCAACTTTATTTCTATTAATCTCATAACAGATATCTGAGTGCCTGCGAATTCCCTCTGTGCTTTGCTCAGATTTAGATCCTTACGTTGTACAGGAAGAAAACACTGCAGATCCAAGCAAAAACACTGGTGGTTTTCTTGAATAAAACAAAGATCCTCCTTCTTAATATCCATGCAGGATTTACATGACCTGAGCTGCTTTTGAGGAAATTTTCAAGTGATGCAGCAACTGAGCTGTTTAAAAGGACTGTATAACATCCCTTGCTGTACAAACGCAGCGAGCATATGTTCATACAAAAACAATTTGGGACGAAAAAACTCTACAATACAGTTATACCATTACAGTTTAATACTTTTCTTTCAAGGCATATCAATTTTGTATCGAACTGAATTGCAGGTGGCTTTGTTTTTCTACACTTTATCTCATGGAGCCACCCAACTGCAGGACAGCAAAGTCATGGAGCCGACTGAATCACTGAATGAGAAATGTAATCATTCCCTTCTGGGCTCTAAATGTGGCAAGAAGCTGCACAGGCTTGTTTTAAATAGGCAGCTCTGCTCTCACACAGAAAGCTGCAGCTGAGTTGAGGGCTTGGGTCAAGAAAAAAGCTGCAGCTGAGGTAAGAGCTGGGGTCAAAAGCGGGGGGGACATCCATCTCATTTTGTGGTCAGGGAAGAGTGGTGCAGGAAATCTGGCCCCCCAATCAATTACTGGAATTAATTTTTGAGCCTAAGTCATTGCCTTCTGGGAAAACAAGGATCCATTTACTTACCTGTTTTGCATAGGGTTTGCATCACTTTTTAAAATGAAGTTAGATTAAAAATAATAATTTTGTTACCCAAGAAAAGTGACCCAGTATTAATTGAGGACTCAAGAAGTTTTATTCACGCAATCACAGAATGGTGTGGGTTGGGAGGGGCCTTAAAGATCATCTTGTTCCAACTCCTCTGCCATGGGCAGGGACACCTTAAAAAGTACAGCAAATCCAGGCACATTGTTGCCTCTTTACAAAATGAAATATTAGAATTTAATCCCAGTGAGATGGCCAAACAACTGGAGACCCCAGAAACCCACTGCCTCTGCCTTGAAAGCCAAAAAGCACTGGGGCTCTTCAAAACAGCTTCAGCACTCCTGCAGACCACCTCCTTTGGGACATCCCCACGGGCACGGAACTGGTGCTGCCAGGCCACTCCCAACACAGCCTGGCACTGCCAGGGATCCAGCAGGCTCTGCCCAAACCCACCCCAAACCCCCTTTTCCCTCCAGTGACACACATCTGTCACGCTGACCAAAGAGCCGAAGCCAAACACAGGGGAAGAGAAAAGAAGAGCGGAAAAAAAAAAAGACAACTCAAGCTGGGGTTTTAACTTCGTCCAGCTGGGGAGGTCAAGTGGAGAAGGCAAACTTTGTTTTGCTGGGGGACAGTATTTACAGCCCCTCTTTATCCACGGAGTCTGCACTAAAATGATATTGCTGTGCTGTTTTGGCTAGAGACTGCACATGCTGACCCCTCCGTGGCCAGCACAGCACCGGAATAATTTCATACAAAAGGTTTGCATTAAATGTAATGAAGCAAATGACAAAATCAATAAACCTGGAATGGTGTGGCTATCATAAAAATGATGTAAATTCAGAGTTCACTCTGGTCATGAAGCTATTTAGATTCATAATTAAAACCAGTACTATCTCTTTCTTTAGAATAAAACTTCCTTTTGACAATCATGGATGAATGCTACAGGAAACCTTCGACAAATGTATTCAAAATTGAGGCATGGCACAAAGACAGCATAAATTATACAAAGATAAACTGTAGGCATAAGTTAGCCTAAACACGTACGTAATAAAGAAAATTTGATTTTCATACTTTTTCAACTGATGTCACATCCCATTTTAATCAAGTTTTATATCAAAAGGATGGTAAGAATACCCCATAGCCTGTTTTTAAATCAAGGTATTTTCTGGAGTTTGTTTCTGTCAGAGAGACTCTTGTAAGTCTATTAAAACAGAAAAGAGCCAAATCTGCTATTCATTACTCTCCATACAAAGGCAGTGCTGCAGCATGGGCGCTGCATCAAAATGTATCTGTGCTTCATTAGGATAAAAGAATAACGAGCCCAGAAAGCAGCGAGCAGAGCTCAGCGAAATAAGTAAGCAGATAAGTAATCTCTGGAAATAGCAATAGTCACCCTGACTTTTTGTAACAGATTTCAAACCCCAGATAATGGGTCCCATTCAGGATTAGGGATGAGGTTTTCTTTTATCAAACTCTGGACCTGGAGCTTGTGATCTTGTTTAAAAAAAATTTCACCAGTGTCCCATTAAGGCAAGTGAATGATATACAATTTAAATCTCTAGACTCCCGGATTTTACCTAATCAAAGAGAAACTGTAAAAGTGACCATCAAGCCTGAGGTCCTGACACACAAGGACTGGACTTTTTCAGCCTCCTGTGTGGAGGATTCCCATCCCTGTGCCAGCTGTGTCGTGCTCCTGATGGGACACAGCACATCCGTGTCACTCTCAGCCCCCCCATGACCACGAACAGAGCCCGTGGCTGATAGCTCATTGCAGGAGCCCCTCTCAGGCTGGAGAAGGCAATAAATTATGCAAGACACAAAGCATGGGGAAGATCAGAACAGAATTTGAAGTAGATGGAAAGGATGACTTAGGCATGTGTGGGATACTTCATCTTGTCATCAGCGTTAGGACTTTACCATATAAACAATTAAAGTGCAGGCCTTCAATAATGCTTGAAGTACATTTCCAGAAAAGGAGAAAACAATTGGTATTTATGTTTGTCTTACTTCTACAAGAAATATTAAAAAATCTGTGGTTTGCCCAAAAATTAATACTAAAACCAATATATACTGCAGTGGATATCCAGAATACAGAAATTGGGTAAATCAAAATTATGTATAACCTTATTACAGAGGTAGTCAGCTTTGATTAGATCAGAAAAATGAAAATCTAAAAAACACTCAATGCCACCAAACATACATCCTCCACTACTAAATACTATTGGCTTATGTACTTCTGTTTTATAAGTAGAACACACTTAAGAGATATTTCAGCTTTTTATTTATCTGACATTTTACTCAGGGGAAAGCAACCTTTACAGTGAGGAAATCTGTTCCTCAGGAGTGATGGTTCAGCTTTTAATAAGTTGTCAGTGACAGATCCCTTGTGGCCAGTTGAGCCCACAACTACAGACATCCATGAAAACAAACACTTCCTGAAATGCAAGTGGACAAGAGAACAGAGCAGACATCCACTCTACTTAATGCAGATGTTTTCATTTAAAAAAACAAAACCAAAAAAATAAATCAGCGGCGCATTTTCAATCTGTGCAATCAATCTCACGTGAAGCACAAGTCATAGTTTAGCACATTCAACAGATTTAAGACTGTTCTGTGCTGTTTTGTCCACCTGGTGTTTCATTTATTAGCGAGGGACGTGAGAAAGGGGATTACATGAACCCAAATGCGTCTAAAAAATACAAGTACGGTCTGATCACACTACCAAATACAGCACAGGTTTAAATACTTCATGGAATGGTTTTGGGGTGACCCAGTAGTCATCACGTGAGCTGCAGACTTTGCAGGTTGTTGGTCTCCACATGTCTGTGCCATTGCTCCCTGATGCCCACAGGACATTCCCAGTTTGTTTGGAGTAATGCAAGGAAGCAGCATTCTCATTTACAGCCCGGCTCCTAAAACACAGCAATATCCTGCAGGCTGGGATCAAACCCTCCAGCTGACCACGTGAACCACAGGATCACTAAATCGTGGAACAGTTTGGGTTGGAAGTTACCAAAAACCATCTCACTCCACCCCCTGCCATGGGCAGGGACACCTTCCACTGTCCCAGGCTGCTCCAAACCCTGTCCAGCCTGGCCTTGGACACTGCCAGGGATCCAGGGGCAGCCACAGCTTCCCTGGGCAGCCTGTGCCAGGGCCTCCCCACCCTCACAGGGAAGAATCTCTTCCTAATATCCAACCTAAACCTGCTGTCTGTCAGTTTAAAGCCATTCCCCACTGTCCTATCACTTCATGCCCTCCTAAAATGTCCCCTGAAGGACTGACATAACACTAATGCCAAGCGTTTACAAAAATGCACTGTCGAGACTGCTCACTCACTAGCAAGATCACTGCTGAACTGGCATCTCTTAGCATCAGGGCAAGTTGCAAAAATCCTATGAAACTTTCTTCTCAAGAAGGTAATTCTGAATAATGACTATTCCTTATGATGCCAAAACGGACACACAAAAGTTTCAGGGTTGTAAAAACACTTAAACCCCACAGTATTTCATGACAATTCCAATAAACTGACAGAGAGCACTGTTATTCAGCACAGTTACTCAGAAGGCACTGCCTCTGTGCAGCATATTCTAGAAAAATGCAGAATTAGCTTTTTATTCTGGAACCCTTGCTCACCCTCAGCCATTCTGCACAGAACTCTTCTGCAAGGGAAGGGATACAAGGACAGGACACAGACAGATCACATGCCCTGTGCCCAGGATCCTGTGCTCCCACAGACCATCAGCAAGGCACTGATGATTAACACATCACCTCCCTGATGAAGCACGGAGAGGAAAAAGGCTCTGCCGATGCACCGGAGGCAGAGAAAAAACTGTGACTGGAAGAATGCAGTTTCTGAATTAAATCTCAAGTTTTCATCTCCACGTTCCTAACAGGCATTTCCTTGGCTGTGGCTGCAGCAGCTGGGACATTCCTGATGGAAACAGAGCGAGCAGGAAGGCACCTCCAGCCGGGACAAACGAAAACACAATTCCTGCCTACACCGCCCTGCCTGCCCAAAGCCAGCCTGCACAGCATTTAGGCTTCCTTGCTTTTTTCCTCTTATTTTTACTACAAGACAGACAAGAGAAGTTATTCAGAATGGTCAGGGCAGGTAGATTTGAGAGGTTAGTGATTCAGAACAGAACAGAAAAGCAAACCAAGGTTCATTTTACACCCCGTGACCTCAGGCTGGAAAGCAGCAGCTCCCTGGGCAGAGCCACGAGGGTTCTGGGCTGGGCCACGACTCCCAAGGGAACAACGAAGTAACCAGTGTCACCCTTCTGTGTCACTCGATGTGCTGGCCCCGTGTGTGTGGCTGAGGATGGCAAGAGAGAAGCACTGCTGTCTCACAAAACGTCCTCTGCTGCGACTCTGAGTCTCGCTCTGTGCTCGCTCGGTCCTGCTCATCTCACCTTAACTGCTGTGTGGGGAACATGCATGTGCATTCCAATCAATCATCTCCTTTTAATGAGTTAATTGTGAAATATATGCTTTTTGCATTTATTATAAGGGGTAGAACAGATGGCAAAAGCTCAAACTAATGTATTCATAAAATTAACTGGCGCTGCAGGTGGTGTTTCTCCATAGAAGGTGGTAAGTTGGTAACTTGTTATTTTAATGTTATAATAATGCTGCATGACAATGAAATTTCTAGGAAAGCAAATGCGATGGCCACAGAGATCTCTCTTGAATTCATTATGGTCACTATCACAATGAAGACCAATTACAGGAGACAGAAAGGAATACACTGTTGGAATACATTGAGTGCAGTGAGAATTGATGGACAAGGAGGAGGAAAATTATTTACAAATTTATACAGTTGAAGTAATGTGATCTTTCTGCCCCCTAAAGAGTGCAAAAGGCTTGTCTCCAATGAGAATTCCAAACAGCTCTTTCCATGCCTCTGACCTGTTTTGCCAGCTCTTTGTCAAAACAAACTGAAATCTGTTCCATAATAGAAATATATCCTTTCCTTAAATTTTCATGTATTCCTATTTAAAATATATTGTGCTTTTCATGCACACCATCAAATACAGACACATATTGTTCAGTCCATTGGGAGATACATAAGCAAATACATAACCCAACATGTGATAATCGATTCTCCTCTAGGCATTTCTTTGCTTTTATTTGAGGCCAACCACTGGCTTCAGAAGGCTTATTCCAGATTTTACACCAAACGAGTGGAAAATCTGGCCAACTGTTTATCTTCCTCCTTTTGTTTTATTTTACTGCAAACTGCAAGAGTAGCGCTGAATTCTGTACACAAATGTCAAAAAACCACAGCCAGGAATTTCAGAGGGCTCTGGATAATAGCTTCCCTGGAGAACCCAGACTAAAGGAGTTATGTTTTGTAGAGTAACATTTCATTAAGATCTACTGCATATTTATGTATGGCAAATAACTCACAAGCACTTGCTTTCTTCTAATGAAACAGCTACACACAAATCAACCATTATTTCCTTGGGTTTATTCATTAGTTTAACTTGACAGGTATGTTTAATTATTCCTATGGCTGAATGGCAGAAGCTACAAATATACTCTGCAGAGCTGGCTGTGATGGTTTAAAAAAATTACATAGGAACATTTTTATATTTTGTGTAGGTGAATGCAAAATACCTCTCAATGTAAAGAGCAAGTTCAGCTTTTTTCCAAAACCCGAATGTGCAATCGAGATGTTTAATTTTCGTAAAAGTCACATGGATTGATGCTAATAGTAGATGCATGCAGAAAAAGTAACAGAATCTTCCAGGAAAAGCCATTTAACAAATAAGGAACTGAAACTAATAGGTCCAACAATATTTTACATTACTCACAGAGCTCTGATTTTCCACACTGCAGAGGTAATTGAACCACTAGGAAAATAAATGTGTACTGACTTGCGGAAGTGCTAAATGTTACATATGTGCGGATGTATTTCTGCATTTTTAAAAACATAAATCTAAATGCTTCATTTCTTCCTCCACAAGAACCTTCAGGGCTATCAGGGAGGATATTACCCACAATTTGCTAAGCGGCCCCAGGATGCAGGGAAAGGCACTTGCAGGTCTAGTGATAGGAGCTATTATCCCAGGTGAGGCTGAGAAGTATTCAATGAAATGTGGAAGTATTCAGAAATGCAAAGAGCCTGTATTATCATGACACATGAACCTGTTAACTTCTTTTTTTTTTTTTTTGCTCTGAATCCCAGTGCTACAGAACCTTATAGCCTATGAGAGATAAAAGGCAGGAGCTGAATACGGATGGAACTGAGTTCCAGTGAATCAAGAACACGAAACTGCAGCAAGCCCTGGCAGAAGCAGCAGTGCCTGTGTCACTCTGCGTGGCTCCAGCTCTGGGTGATGCTCACACAGGACAGCTGCTGGGCCAGGGTGGCTCCCCCCGTGCTCTGCTGCTCTGGCATTCTGCCCTGCACCCACACTGCTCACGCACTCCTCCTGTCCTTTCCTTGCCTGGGAGATGTCCACAGACCCATCGAATGGTTTGGGTTGGACAGGACCCTAAAGATCGTCTTGCTGCAGTCCCTGCCATGGGCAGGGACACCTTCCCCTATCCCAGGGTGCTCCAAGCCCTGTCCAACCCGGCCTGGAACACCTCCAGGGATCCAGGGGCAGCCACAGCTCCCTGGGCACCCTGTGCCAGGGCCTCCCATCCTCCCAGGGAGGAATTCCCTCCTGACAGCGAGCTCTGTGTGTCCCTGTTGTGGGCTGCCCTCGGTGAGGTGGGCTGGGCAGGCTGATTCACCAGCATCTGCAGGAATGCCTCACCAGAGAAACACTGCCCTGAACACCACGGTGTGATACGAGCAGGGGAAACGTGCAGAAACCCAAGATGCAGCTCGATACATTTTTATGATGGAAGGCCATGGCTGACAGCGCTGAGTTAGCCCAAAGCTCAACGAGACCCAAACCCATATACTTTAATTCTTGAAATAAATGTGCTTACTTGGGGCTAGATTCCTGCAAGAAACATTTCCTGTTCTCTAAGTAATAAGTAACAGAAATTGAATACAGGTGTGCTCTGCAGGCTGGCCCTCTCTTGCCCTCTCTTGTTCAGCTCTTAGGGCCACTGAGCAGAGTTTATGCATCTACTCTACAGTATGTCCAAAGTGTCAGTTTCTGCCAAATTCCCAAATAAATTCACTGCTGGCAATGGACATTATGTGCTCATGAAACTTTCTAAAAGCTGTTTAATTATTTCTACGTTTCAGTTAGAAATAGACTCACTAATCTATTCTCTGTGTGCAGATTCTTCAATTTTTGTACTCAAACAGCAGGAAAAGCTTCATACGAAAATAATTCACACAATAAAATTTCTCCCACTTAGGAGTTTGAAAACCTCCAGGCTCTGCTTTGGCTTTGTCTCGTGCAAAAACACTGGCCTCCCTGACATTTAAAACTCTTCTTTAGCACAACCCTAATCCAAGCCCATTTTCCTGGGCTCACTATTCTTGTAAGAAAATGATAAAAGATAAAAAGCTTTTACCGTTTAAAAAGAAAGACATGGGGAAAAATATCTTAAAACACTGCTTTTTATAACCTTTTTTTTCCCTCCTATCATTGTAACAATTTTTTTTAAAATGTCTTCCTGTACCAAGCCATCTCTGCAGCCCTGGTGCTTGGGGAACATCACCAAAAACTCTTTGCTTCACAGATGCAGCAGCACCTCTGCCCTTGAATTCAGGAAGCAGATTATTTTTAAACCAGTCTGCTCCAGCTGGACACAACCCGTGACTCTGTGTCCATCACTGCCATGGCCGTGCTGGGACAGGGTGATTCTCACAGGGCTTCCAAATGGCACCCACTGTAATTTAGATGGAGCCCTCAGGCTGCGTATTTCAGAGCTGGTATCCAAAAGGAATTCATGCCCTGGCTCAGCCTATTGCATCAACTCTGCATTTTGTCCTGAGGGAAGCGTTCCAAGCTGCTGTTAAAGGCAGCATTAATCTGGAGACTTTCATTGGTCTAGCACTTCCTGTGTCCCCATTATGATATCTCCAGAGTTATTATTTTTGCTGTGACGTAGGGATACTTTTGGAAGAGCCTGGAAGAATTTGAGGCCATGTTAAAGGTCAAGCCATGAAAACAGAGACCATTCCACGTCAGCCCTTCCCTGTATGAATTTTAAATACAAATTGGGAAGGTTTGGGGAGTATGGGGCAATATGTAGCCTTATTTCTTGCGCCCAAAATTCTCCAAGATGCCTCACAGACACGCTTTATGAGGTGGAAGAACACCGAGACAGAACAATAAATCTGCAAAGTGATAACCATAGAAACAGCCAACCCTGCTGCTCTGCCATCAGCACCTCCGTGTCACAGTCACCAGGCAGGTGCTGGCACAGCTCAGGGGCACCCGAGGCAGAGGCTCATTCCCCTGCTCGCTGGCATGGGCACTGCTGGGAGCCAGGAGGGAGAGAGATGGCTGCCAAACACAGGCTGAGAATGGGAATCAGCATATTCAAGCTCCCAGCTTGAAGAGCTTTAAATATTAACTTGGTTCAGCTTGCATCACACCTTTAGAGTTATCGCTGGAGAAATGTTAATTTCTTTCCAGCAGCAAGTTGGCTCGAGGTTGTGCCATGTTTTTCTCAGCGAGTCACAGGCCACTCGTCTGTGTCTGCAAGCAACAGTCACCTGCTCTCATGGACCACCCTGGGCACAGGAGTCAGACATTTCTTATCAAGAAAGAATGTCTAGATATGAGTGAAAAGTCTGCTTCTCCTGCTGTTTATCTAAACAATCAGTGCTCGTGGCTCACAGCAGCAGTCTGTTAGAGTACCAAGCTTTGTGCTCCTGCTGAGCCAGAGGCTGGACTGGACGACCACTCCAAACCAGAATTATTTTATGACTCTGTGATAACTTCAGTGCTCACAAAGGACAGAAACTGTAGCTACAGGGAAGTACTTCTGATATTGTGCCTTTTACAGCAAAACAATAGATACTGCCTGACTTGACAGACACAATTTTTTGTTAAAGCTTTAAATCCCAACATTTATCGAGTTCCTGTAAGCACTCCAGCCAGTCATCCCTTGATATCAGCTCATGGAAAGGAGAAACCCTGCATCCTTCTGCACTGAGAGTGGGTGCATAAATCAAAACACCTGTACTTGTTGTGACAGCTTGTCAGAAGTGAACTAAACTCTGAATGCAAACTTTGTTATCTGAAATGAAGTCAGACAACTAATGGTGAATTACAGCTGGGAGAGTTAGATTTGCTGAAACAAAATGCCATCTATTGTTCCTAGAGATCCCACAATGCAAGTAAAACTCATGATAACATCACAAAAGGGAAGGGACCCATCAGGATCACCGAGTCCAACTCCTGGCCCTGCACAGGATGCCTCAGGAATCACATCCCATCCCTGAGAGCACTTCACTGGGGCAAGATCTGAAAACAGAGCACAGCTATGTCACGAGACTGTTTGTAGAAAAAGGCTTATTTTCAGATCTCCTCTAGCTGTTTCTTCTACTCAATTTTAAAAAAATCCACACCATTTATGCTGTGCTTCCAATATTTAACACAGTGGGGATCAGTTTTCAGCTACTGGTGAAACACAGAGCTAACTCTAATGGCTCTGAACTGCTTCTGAGAGTGGCTGCAGGCTGGCCCAGGAAATCCCGACCCTGCTGAGCCCGTGGCTGTTGTTTCCTTGTTCAGTTCACCCTGTGCTGACTCCAACAAAGCCAAGGGTGGGCTAGAGTGCATGAAAATGGGTTTCTGTTATGTAACGTGTAAGCCTCCAACAGCTCTGGAAATACAGAGCTCAAAGTCTTTACACATATTCCAGGCTACCTTACAGGAAAAGGCTCCATTAGCACAAAAACCAAAGCCCTATTTTCTCTCTTTAATGGCTTTTACAAATTATTTTAATTTTCAATACAAGCTGTCAAAACCTGCACAGTTAACTGCTCCCATTATTATTTTTTTTCATTTTCTGATATTTGTGCTCAACCACCATGCCTGGGTGCCACATTTTGTCACATTTACTCTCCACAGAAACGATGGGACAGAAAACTCAAACTAAGAAAAACATTTCAATTCCGTCCCCAAACTCTACCAGTATTTTTCCTGTGCACATCTTGCTCCAGAACAATACTGCAGGAAGGGGTGAAGCCCTTGAGTGCATTTTTTAACCTCAGCTCAAAACCTCCCCAGGTGTGTTCAAAGCAGCCTGTGAGCCCCCTGACAAAAACCTGCAGGGTCCCTGTGTTGCACAGAGCTGAACACAAGGTACTCAAACCGATAGAAACAGCCAGATGTAACGTGAGGAGAAAGGTTTTCACCACAAATATTAATGAAGTTGTCACTTACAGGTTCTTCACATCAATGATTCCTCGAAAGGCCTTTCTAGGGATTCCTTTTATCTGGTTTTCGCTCAGGTCTCTGAATAAGAGAAGAGAAAAAAAAAATACGCCGTATTAACAAAGAGAACACGTTTCTCAAATCTGCATGAGCTAATGGAACATCCACGTGCTTGGAAAAGTAGATGTTTCTGGGTATCTTACACCACACGGTGTTTTCAGTTTTGTTTCTCTCCTTTAGAGCTCTGTGGAATGAGCTGAAATGACTCTCCAACCAAAACCACCAGAATTCCTGACGCAAATAACAGAACTTCGAGAAAACATCACTCAAATGTGATCATGACGCTGGCACAATGCCATGATTCACTGTCAGGGTACCTGCAGCCAAATCTCATGCCTTGGAATTGCAACCCTGTAGTGTAAATGTAATTTTCTCAGCATGCTTCTATTTGTTTACTGACTGCAAAAATACTTGGCTACCCCTGCTCAGATTACAGCTTCTTATTTGAAATTAATATTCAGGAAAAACATGACAATCATTCTCTTGTGAGCTTTTTAAATTTACACTGAAAAGATCTTAATCTACTGCATTAAAATCCCACTGCACTGTGTATCAATGGGAAAAACTGAATTTTTAACCTTGTTTAAAAACAAACAACAAAAAAACTAAACAACCAACAGCAATTCAAAAAGTCTTTCTAGTACTTAAAGCACATTAAAAAATGGTTTGATCTGCATTTTGAGTGCAGGTTACATTTTCCTGTTACCCAGCCTGCACTCAGGTGCTTTTTCCCTTGATAAACCATAAATAGTTCCAGGTTCACAGCCCACTGCCAGTGCAGTGGAGGCAGGAAGGAGGGCATCAGGAATGGGAGGGAAATGGATTTGGAACCAGAAAGCTGGGATGTTTTTCATGCTAAGGAAAAGCAGCATTCACCCTGATTTTCCTGCTGGTGCCCTGTCAGCACGGAGAGGGGAGAGGTTTCAGTCTGGTTTAGGGGACAAAGGGTGGGGCAAGAGAGAAATGGAAGAAGAAGAAATGAAGGCAGAGGAGTGGGAAAGAAAAATGTAAGAAATAAGCAAATGGAGGAGAGGGAAGGCACAGGGATGACAAAAGGACAGATAAAGGTGATCCTGCAGAGAATTGCACAGGGCTTCGTTTGGGGTGACCGTGTCCCCAAGGCTCTGCCCCATTTTCAGAAATAAACTCTGGCTCTCTAATGACGATTAGGAGGGGCTGGCGCTCGCCCCCAGACACCCTCTTCTGTAAGTACATTTAGTGCTCAGCAAGCTCCTTTCTAGCCTCCACCAAATTGGTTTTATCAAATGAGAGGCCAGAAATCAGAGCCTGTCACAAAAGCCCACATTGACACTGCGGGTCAAGACGTGTCACGCAGGGCTTTCTTCTGCTTTCCATCAGGCAGATAAGGAAAAAAGGGGACTATGTCCTTGTCATGAGACTAATTCAATTTATACCAGTCATGCAGTCTACACCAAATTCTCAAAGTAGCCACAATTGTCCATTCAGACTATCACAAACAAGAATGTGCTGCTGGCTACAAGTCTCTTTCTCAAGTCAGATTAAAATTCTTTGTGACCTTCACAATTTGTTTAACACTGATCCACACTCTGACCCTTCCTTCACCTCCCCTTTATTTCGCCAGCAACAAAATATTAGTTCTTTAAGGACAGACCTTCAACCCAGACAAATGATCAGGCAACCAGGACAGAGAAGAGACAAAGTAAAGCGTATTTCAGACCCAGAAGGAGGAAGTCTTAAGCTGTCACTTCGGTGTGACAGTGAGGCACAGCAGAGCCATGGTGAAAGTGTGACCAAACGGCTTAGCACGGCAAAAATTAGTAAGATCTGAAAGGAAGACACACGCAAAGCAGAACGAAAAGGGCTTGAAAGAGTAGAATTGTGTGGTCATATAAAATCACACTAAATCCACCATCTCAAGTTGCATTTGTCTGGTGTTTTATTGTGCATTTCAAATCATGTGTAAAAGTAAATCAGGGTTTCAAGCGATATTTCATAACATTGTTGTGTTCTGCAAGGGCTAATTTATACATTTGATCTCTGCTTTGTCTTTCTGCTCAACTCTTAACCTGCAGCCAGGCAAAACCAGGGGACTGCAGGAAGTTCACCTGTTTTCTCTGAAAACCTTCCTGTAAAGTGCATTATTTTTATTCTCTAGCAGGCACTCTCCTCTAGCTAACAATCCTGCCTCTTTCAATCTCCTGCATTGTGGACTGATTCCATAAATCTCTCCAGTGGGCTGAAGAACTGACAGCCTGCGTGGCATCAGTGACACAGCATGGAAGAAAAGTCACCAAGGTTTCTTTTTACTTCTCACAATTCCAATCATCCCGTTCTGAGATGCTCAGGAAGAGTGTTTCTCTCTGCTTCCTGACATTGTGCCAGAGTTTTGTTAAGCATCTTTCATAAGCAAGCAAACCCCAACCAGGCTCAGCCTGTGCACTTCACAAAATTTGCTCTGAGGTAGCAGAAGGCTACAACAAGAAACTTGTCTAAAACTGAGTTTATCTTGAAGTTCCAGCTTTTTATTCCCTCCTTCTCATAGCAGACATAATGGGAAGCTTACAGCGATGGGATATAAAATAAATATTAGGTATTAATAGTAACTGTAGAAATCCAGATAAATTAATGTCAGGCCAAAACTAAATCCTAAAAAGCAGATGGAAAAATATGGCAGTATTCAAGGAAAAATAAACAGAAAATCTGAAAAAAAAAAGGTGGTGATTACTAATAGATTTCCTATTTCTTAGAAGTTTCAAGCCACCTCTTTGTGTAACTGAAGGTGAGTCCAATGCCTGGGGGGTGCATGATGTATCCTAAAGGGGCAATCTGAAAAATTCCAGACTTTGGGAATAACAGACCTCCAAAAACCCTCCCCCCGACAGGCAGTGTGAGAGAGCTGAAATCCCTCGACCTGAGGACAAACCAGAATGTGCCAGTCCATCAGCAGCACCCTCCTTGCAAGAGCTCCTCTGTGGAGAAAGCCAAAACTCGCTCATCTGCATCCTGATCAAACAGACACAGCACAGCACAGCTCAGCCCAACCCAGGCTCCAGCAAGACCTGGCACAAGCCAACGCCTTCCTCAGTTTTTATTTTAATTTAGCTAAAATGCTTTGGACACAGATGAACTCCCTCTGCACGTCTAATATTGTTTTCCTGATCTTCAAATGTGAATTGCAAGTGCCTTACTGATAAAAGGATTGGAAAGGGGAAAAAAAAACCCATCCAAAAGTGCTGACATTTCCTAAGTGCCTCTGCAGTCTTTGCCGTAGTGCTGGGCTTAAGCTTTCTGCTCCAACGCTGCCTATTGCATCCTAAGTGGAAATTCAACTATCTGACAGAGCAATAGAATACATTAAGACTTTTTTTTTTTATTATTTTGCCAGTAAAAGGACATAAATCATTTAATTGGAACACAGACCCTACAAATATCCAGGGAATGCATCTTCATTTGAACGACACATCTAAAACATTAAAACAAGTACTTAAATACAACTTGCAAAGTTAAAAAGGTGCTGAAAATATATTATATGAAAATGAAAAAATCAGCAGTGATGGCATTACGCTTAGGTTTTCTCCCTTTTCAAACACAAAAAAACCCCTACCCTTCGAGAATTTACCAGTTATTTTCCAAACCTTTTTTAACACACAGATTTGAAAAGTTAAAGACTATTTTTACACAACTGCCTGACAAGCAGGTTGATTAAGAAGTATTTAATGTGGTTGAACACTAATCTTTAATTATTTCTCCCACTCAGATGGGCTGGGAGATCACCATGCAGTGTTACCCAATAAAGAATTCGGCTTGCCTTTAATGTCTAAAGAGTTTAATACAAAGACTTAAAGAACGAGTCACCCAGAGCAAATTCTTCACAGCCAAGAACTGTATCTTTCCCAGAATGTTACTGCATGTTGATTCCACAGTAAAACTGCAAACTCACAGAGTTAACCATTAACTCACGGAACTAAAGCTTTAGCTAAAATGAAGGAAAAACCCAGCCTAACAAACCTGATTCCTCTCTTCAGGAGCCTTTCAGCTCATCCACAATTCCACTGCATCTCAGAATAAATCAGGGGAGCTCACACACAGCTCTCTGTGGCAGCTGGTACAAAACCACAGGGCAAACACTGGTTCCTGTGACTGGATATGGGACTTGAGAGTGCAAAATGACATTGTTTCCTACCCTCTCTTCTGCCACAATAATACCGAAAAGTTAATGTTGTTCACCTGCTTTGCAAAATAAAACTAATTAAAGATAGGACTCCTGATTTTCAGAAAGGGCCAGCTGCCACCAATGCCAAAAAATTAGCACTGTGCCCACCAGCTTTGCTCTGGTTACAGAATGTGCAGCTGAGTGGAATGAGAATTAATTCATCCCTCTTGGTAGCTTGTTTACATTCTTTTACCAATTAGGATTTCTGGGTTTAAAACATTTCAGTCCAACGCACTGATCAAAAATTAAATAAAATAAAATGTTCCTGTGGTTTTGTGTGCTTTTGAAGTTTAGTGACTGTTCTCCAATCTAACTTTTCTTTACAACTGGACTAAAACTAGATTGAACTACTCCACTAAAGGTCACACACTTAACACAATCTGGTCACTGCAATTTGTCTTATTAGAATTAGTTTTAATTTGTACAACATGTTACACATAAACTCTATCCTGCAATGTTTGACTGAATTAAGTAACACAATTAAGCAGTTAAAGAGTAACAGATGGGAAAATTAGAGAGTATAATCCAAAGATAATAAGTATCTCTCAGTAACATGTAGTAAAAGATAAGCAAGTCAATAAAGTGAAGAATGATACAAGGCACCTTTTTCATAGAACAAAAGTTGAGGGAAGATAATTCCTTCACTCAGAGAACAGACGGGGCAAGAGGACCAAAGCTATCTAGAGGAAAAGTTTGCAAGAGAAAAAGATGTAGAAAGATCAAGGGAATCCGTAGGGAAAAAAAGGATTTTACTCAATTATGTCTGTAAAAATTTCAGCACAGAATATTGTGCATTTCGTTTACAGCAAGAAGCAAAAGGATTTTTCCTACTCTGCCAAAAATATGTGGCAGCTTTTAATTGTTTAAAATTAAAACTCACATTTAGCATTTTCAACAACTAAGTATTATTCTTACCTAGGAGCCATTGTCCTAGCATTTCCCAAACTGTTCAGTATTAGAGTTTTTCCTGTTCTACAGACAGATTAAAAAATAACTGAGTTAACTGTTAAGGACAATTCAGAAACTTTGAGCCTTGTAAACATGCAAGATAAATTCCAGGTATTTATCATCTTCCAGGTGGGAAATGCATTGCCCAAACCAGGTCCCTCCAGCAGAAATTAGAACAAGCTGTGGCAAGTCTGACACTCTCATCAGCACCTGTGTCCTCAGTGCAGGAATGGCTTTTCCCTCTCAGCAGGGTCAGTGTAAAAATGGTATTTACTGAAAAGCAGCACTTGTAGCCCTCTGTCTAAAGGAAAAAAATGGGAAATTGTTGTTGCTGATGGGCTACAAGGCAAGAGCTTAACAACAGCAGCGTTGTAAAGCATTACTCTGTGGAAACTTGGCATCACTGCTGATTTTCTAAAAGGAGAAAAAAATCCTTTCTCCTACTACTGCACGAAAAGTAAAGAGGGTGAGGAGCACCTGAGTTGTGCAAAACAAGAGCAGGTCCTGCAGATGTTGTGCACCCTGAACAAGGTGACTGTGTTTTGACTAAATACAACGCAGCTGGCTCTCAACTCGTGCTCTGGGAGGCTGTAGGGGAAACCCCGGCTTGGTTTGGTTTTGTTTGTTTTGAGGAGGGAATTTAGCTCAGAAATTCCGATTAAAGCAGCCCTCAGCGCTTTCACACAGTCACGCACTGCTGCACAAGCGCTGCTGCTAAGCCTCCAGAAGATAAACACCACGGTTTCTTTGCTGATCCAGTTGCACTGCGAAGGGATAGATGTTAACGCTGTCCTCCTGTATTCCAGTAGCTCCCCAAAGCCCCAGGCAGGCTGGCTCACCCCAGCCACACACACCTTCACCCCGCAGAACAGGAGAGAGCAGAGCCGCAGCTCAAAGGCTTGGGAGGGCTGTTCCCTAAGGAATCAGAGGAAAAAATCTCAGCAGAAGATGATTGTTTCATCATCATCTTCCACCTCCTCCAAGGACAATTTAAAAACCATCTGTTGATAAAGATCCTTCAAGGGATCCTAGCTGCATGGACTTGTGCAGTTTCATGACTTCCGTCCCCACACAACCACGGGATCACACAGCACATGCTGAAGGCTTTTTAAATGTTTGAAAGAACAGAAAATACACACTTGTGATTACTTAATTCTTCATTAGAGGTTCTTAAAATTCTTGATTGCTTAAAAAACCAAACCAAACCAAAAAATTCCAAACCCCACCTTGTTTCACTGAGACACAGCGCAACATTTGTCTGTTGATGCACCCAAGAAAAACAGAAAAAAAATTAAATGGATCAGAATATCTCTAAGAAGATTAGTAAATATTTTTATATCATTGTAAATGAACTGTAAAACTAATCAGTGCCAATGTCCAATCAAAGGCAACATTTGTCTTTATGACTTCCACAGGTCTCCCTCCTCCTGCCATTTCCAAAATGCCGAGCAAATAATGATCAGACAGCGTTTAGGACTCTTATTTTAAAACCACCCATCTTGAGACTGATCGTGAGCTTCCACTGTAGAAAGCAGCATCTGTTTTGTCCTCTGGAATGTACACACAGAGTGAAATCTTTCCTCCGAGCCTTTCCACTCAGTTTTGGATATGTCAGGGAGCAGGAATTGGAAGGTAACATCCAGTGGAGTCAGAGGAAACCCTTGAAGAGAAGCAGCCCACTAGAAATAGGATAGGGCTGCTGCCTAATAAATGACAAGGACGTGTCTTTGCTAGCAGTATTTAATGTGGGGTTTAGTGCTTTAGAAAATGGTATCAGTATAATTAATCCTTCCTTTCGGCCGAGGGGACAGAGGAACACGATGAGAGGCAGCGTGGGACTCAAGCTGCTCCAGCAGAGTGCGGGAGGAGATAGAAAAACCCTTCCCAGTCAGTCCCACAACCAGGAATTCCACTTAATTCCAGTTTATCCACCGAGCCTTCCCACATGTGGTGAGAGGGAACTGCCAGCAGAGACCCAGCTCCAACACTGCACTGGAGACAGACCCATTTTGGCAGGAAAACCCTTCCCCTGGCATTCCCCAGCACCACGGACCCTGCGGATCGCTGACAGGACAGAGGCTCCGGGGGTGACGATGCTCCCACTCGAGCCCAAGTCCTCCCACTGCACTGCAAGAGAGATGAGAACACAGAGGCACCAACGTGGTTTAGTGGGGACACCACACACCTCAGAGAGGGAGGACTGGAGCACTGACATCAGAGGAAGGAGATGATTCCCCCCATCATTTTCTACTTTTGTCAGTATTTTCTTGCTGCTAAAGCAATGTGAATTCTAAAGCTCGCTCGCTGCTTATTTATGTTAATACTTTCTGAAGTAGAAATGCAGCTATATGGAGGTACCTTTATTTTAAGCTAATTTTAAAAAGCACTGGTTTTACACTGTTGACCTGTTTTGGGGTTTATACTTTCATCTGTTGAGCTGTACTGGAAAGAAACCCTATGCATTTGCAAATCCTACATATCAGTAAGCCTCCTAAATATTACCCTCCTCTGATCTCCCCAGGGAGAGGAGCCTCCACAGCCCTGCCTGACCACTAAGCAAAAAGATATTTGCAGTTTATTGGTTATATGTTTTTTAATTATGATGTTTTTTATTTTAGAAGATAAACATGTGAAATCATAAAGTATAAAACATGCACTCTCTTTGGATAACTGATCAATATCTGGAGCAAGACTCTCTTTTGACTGATCTGTCTTAACCTAACTGTGCCTTTGTTAATAATGAGTATTTTTTTACTAAAGAATATTTTTTTACTGAAAAATTTTTTGCACTTATAAATTAAAAAAAAAAAAATACATCCCCTGCCAGTTAAGATTTTTGTGTACCTAATTATCACACTGTAGAATGAAAACAATAAGCACAATAGCATTTATTTAATTCAGGCTGTGATCCTGTACTTTTGCTAAGAAAATAAGATTTTTCCTAGGATTAAGTAGCAATTACATGTGTAAAGATCTAGGTTTTATTTTTACCAAGTTCCCCTGAAGGAGGCCAATTATATAATTTGTTTGTATGATCACTGCAGACATTCCTGTGGCTACATAAAAACTAATAAAAATGATAGAGAATCCATGGATAGTAAAACCAACTACAGTGGCTTTCCTTTTATTCCAGTGAGGTACAAATGAGTTGCAAGGTATTTGAATGCACTGCAGTGAGAAAAACAACATTTATAGCTCAGGCTCAGTGGTCAGAGGGCCTTTATTCTGTTCTGTGGTAAAAAGTGCACCTGTGCAAGAGGGGCACGCTGGTACTTGAGCCGTTATCGAAGTTTTAAAAACAAATTATAATATTGGGCCAGCAATATCTATTCACTGATTTCAGCACCGTGCAGGAACAGGTGCTGAAGGCCTAGACAAACTACAGAGGAGTTCCATGCACCTTTTTTCTTTTATAATATTTCAGCTTCTCTTTTTCTTCCCCAGCTTCACCTTTATGTGTATTCCCTGCTACGCATCGTTGAGTGCTGAGAGTCCCAGCGAAGCACTGCAGATGTAAGAAGATCCACTCCAGACTGGTTTGTGGCCATAATTCATTTTTCTGTGTGGAGGTGACATCTAGATTTATTAGACCAAGATGTAACAGCACAAAGTGGTTCACTCTAGTGGGATACTCATGCAAGATGCAAGTATTGAGGTAACAGCAGCTCCCTGTTTCACGGGAGGACCCACAAAGCCAGCAGCTCTTCAAGGACTCCAGAGCAGATCACCCTGACCATTACAGCTGCATGACACCCCCAAAAACCTCATCCTCCTGCTTTATCCACACCAAGAAAAGATTCACTGGAACATAACCAAATAATTTCTTCTTTTTCAATGACTGTTCACGCAGCTAAAGCACCTTTGAGAATCCCCCTCCACGCACAGGAAGTTTATAATTCAATAATGCTGTGCTCTAGAAAAAAGCATTTAAACAGAATGTAGGTGTTTTAAGTAGAGAATATAAAACTAAAGTATACTAGCAGAACAAACATGCTAACATGGCACAAATCTAAACCAAAATTAGCTTTCAGCTAAAGTGCACATAAAATGGTGAATTCTTCCAAAAGAGAAGTTAAACTCGCAATCACTCTGCTCAGCTTACCAAGGGTTTTGTTTCAATGATTCAGTAAATCAGCTACCAAAGACCTAAACCTTTATTGCAAACTCATCTAAAATTGAGACAGTTCACAAGAATTAACAGTGTTCCTGGCACTTCACTGCCACTTACAAACCAGCCTGGCCTGAACAAGCTAAAAGCTGAATTAAGTTCCTTGAATCCACCCAAACACTGTGTAACAAAATCCTCCAGATTCCACTTTGAGAACACTCATTTTTTTTATCCCCAAACACCCAAAAATACTCATAGTGAGATCTGTGTGTGCGTGAATGGTTTACAGCAACTCTCCAAGGTGCTTGTGGCACTTTTATTCCCAAGATGACAAGGGAACAAGGACACTCCTCTGATTCATCAGCAGATGCCTCGTTCCAGCAGCCCACATGAGGATCCATTTGCATAAAGCCACTTCCAGAAATGAACTCTGCTTTCCTCCGACTCCCTGTCAAGCATCTTGCTGAATTTCAGATTGACAATGTCAGCTCACAAAATTGAATTAAATGTAAAAGAGCTGACCAGGGAGAGGGAGGAGTGGCTCCTGCACAGCAGACTCCAGTGTGTCCACATATTGCTGTTTCATTGTTGAGGCACTCTCAGATCAAAGACCATCAAATTCCAGAGTGATTTGATTTCATCACTGCTGGGAATGGTGTTGACTTTCTCCAAAGCCCACGACAGTTGTGTGAGCCTCCAGGAAAAAATATGCCTGACAGTAACACTTAACTTATTACCCCAAAAGTTTTTTCAATTTATGACACCTCCTTAGCAAGCCTTTGAAAAAACAATTAGCTAAAGGGGTGTCATGTGTCATATGACAAAAATAGTCTTATCTTATCAAAAACGGAAATCTAACTTCATTATGAGACTTGGAAAGTTTACATTCTGACATTAGTTATTCACATCATTACTTCCAGATGTCATGCAGAAAACCGATAATCAAGAGACAGAAACTAAGAGCCAGTCAAAAAATATACAAGAATTTCTGCATCCCAGTTCCATACACAAAGGTTTTTGTTTGGTTCCAGAAAGGAATTCGTCGTGGAACCTGTTTTTATCCCAGCTCAGATGCTATCACTCTTCCTTTCTTTGAACATTAAATTTGTGGAAAGACAACTCTAAATACCAGGGAACTGTGGCTAACACAGAAAGTGGTTTTCTAACTAAACCTATCCCACCCTGTTAAGTTTATACAATTATGATGTAGATTATATACAACTATAACACATATGGTTCCAATGCTCTTTCTAGCTTGCACTCTTTGTTCAGTCTTTCTGAATCACAGAATGAGGTAAAGGAAAAAAGGCAAAACAAACACTAAATGTTAGGGTTGGGACGCATTACCAACACTTTCCCAAAGACAATAATGGAACAGAAGTAGTTTTGCATATATTAAATATTTTCAGCTTTCAGATGATATTAAATAAGAGCCCAACTTTACTTCTTCACATATAAAGCATATTTGGAAGTATTAAACACATCATACGTGTGTCTTCTTCAGAAGGTTCTATATTATTACAAAAATAGAATCTAAACCAAGTATTTTCAGTAAATGCTGAACTGAAAGAAAATTCACTCTAAGACAAAGGAGATTATTCCTCCAGCTTTTCCCTAGTGCCTGGTAATTAGAAGCATTTTAACCAGGTCAAAATCACACATCACAGGACAATGTCAATGTCCTCTTCCTGCAGCAGCCCAGAAGTACTACTGATTATTTTAATAAATTCTGCCCATTATTCCATATGCTACCTCCCTGTGGATTTGCATGCTGATTTTGTCACTTCCCATGGCAGATAGAATCTGTCACAGAGAAGTCAGCAAAGAACCATCTCGCTGAAATCTTCCCCTCAGCTCCTGACCCCTGGTTATGGTCACGGGATGCTCAGCAGTCACTGCAGGCTCAGCAAGGACCAGAGCCCAGCCCACACATCGGAGATTTTAAAGAGGAGAGAAGACCCAAATGAATTCCCTCAGTTGTAACTCAGCTCCTTTAAACCCCGGGAGGTGTGGGAGAGGAGCAGGAAGGAGCCCTGTGCCCGTGAGTGAAGCAGGAATGCAGGAACTGAGGGCTCTGGCACATAACCACTGCCTGTGGAGCAGAAATATCAGTGTTTTCAGCAATGTCATGGTGCCCCTGCCTAAAGACATGGAAGCATGTTTACACAGAACAAGTTCTAAACTGACTCAATAAACTATTAATAATGAATTAGGATTTTCTCAGCCTTTCAAGCATCTTCTTTGGTTATCAAAGTGGGGCATTCGTTAAAGCCGCAGGATTAAAAAACCTCATTTTTCACTTTATTGTGCTGAAACTTTAAAACGTAGATAAAAGGCAGGATGAAGTGGAATCTGTGGATTGCAACAGTACCTGAGGGAACTTGCTTCCTTCAAAGGCCCTCTGCACGTTATAGAAACAGCACCAGTGCCACAGGGACAGCAGTTTGCTCACCAGGGCACAAGGGTGACGTGAACCTGTGACTGAGACTGCGAATGCATTTCTCACAGGGGCAGGTTTCCACGGTGGTCAGAAGTCACCCACTCATGCAGAAATCTCTCTCGCAGCTCTGTCTGTGTGGACAGAGCCCGTGGGGATGGAGAAGGCTGAAGGACAGCCGTGCTTTGGGCTGAAACACTCAATGCACCAGAACCAGACACGCTCATGAGCAGCCAACCTGTCTTAAAGGCAGTTTTTAAAATGTCTTTGTAGGGCTCCTAGGACTCTTCACCACTACTGATAAACCCTCACACGGCAAGTTTCTCACACGTGCCCCTCCTCTGGCAACACTGGCACAGTTCTGGGAAAATCCCCGCTTGTCTGTGCTCAGTCCTAATCCAGAAGGAAGGATTTCTGATGTGTCTGTAGGAGCAAAGTCACAGAAGCCAAACAGATCCAAAGTGGGGGTTTTTTGTTTGGTTGGGGTTTTTTTGGGTTTTTTTGTTTTTTCTGTTTTTCTCTAACTTGATAAACAAATCCTGCCCAGGATGCTCAGGAGCTTCCTGCCCTGGGGGTTTCTGTGCATCCCAGACTCCGACACCGCAAGCATCTTTGCAAAGGTAGCATAAAATTTCAGAGCACACAGTTAATGTTCAAATGGCAGAGTATATTGATTCTCTGCCCATCCCCTAGTATCTTAAGTTTACCCAGAAGACTATTTTATTTAATTAACTCGGTGCTTTATTAATATAAATATTCCGCTATTGATCATAAGAGAAGCTGACGCATGTTTGAGTCAGACATACATCAGATCCACTTAATGGAGCTCCACTTAGAGGAGTAGTTGGCTCTAAATCAAGGCAAATGGCAGCAAGTGCTCCTTTGGGATGACAGGGCTTAGCTGAATCCATAACATTTTTACGGAGCTAGTTTTCTTAAAAGCAGAAAACGTATGGAAATTAGATATGAAAATGGTCTCTCCTTGCACGTATCAATTAAGCATGTCAATACCTTAATTAAATTGCTCAACTTAATGAGATTTATACCAATGAATATGTTTTATAGTTATAATAGCTTTTTTGGCCACTGTTCAAGATGTCAAATAAATTGTGAAAAGAGGATTAAAAAAAGTAGTAATTGACATTCTGAACTGAAGCCAGTGTTTTTTCTCCTCATTTTTTCCCTTCATTCATGTGATTTTGGAGAACGTATAAATAAAGTAATGAACCCTCTAATAGCTTTGCTTTTAAAAATGTCTTTCTTTTCCAGTTCTAATCCTTCTTATCAAGTCCTCTAAGTAGCACACCATTTGAATTAAGAAGCACTTCAACCTACACGATTATGGGGTTTTTCCCCTTTGAGGCTCACCACGATGCCTCTCCTCCAAGCAAAAACGAAGAGAAACTTTTCTCTCCAGACATGCAGTTACTACAAAGACTTCTCTGTCACACTAGGGCAGCATAAATGCCTTGAAGCACAAGGATCTTACACCACAAGCAATGGGGACTTCTACTCCCATCCTGGACTGGTTCCAATTTTGTAGTCACCATCTCTGGGGTAAAAAAAAAAAAAGTATTGGATGCTGCATTTCCTGGCACAATTCCTGGCTCCATCCTAAATGTACTCTGCAACCTTGAAGAAGCCGTCAGCTGTGTCAGTGACTCAGTTCTACAGTAAATGAGCTGCACTTTGGTGATCCTTGTGGGTCCCTTCCAGCTCAGGATATTTTAAGACAAGGAAAATGTGCCTTTATATGTGAGAAATGCCTGACTTTTATGTAAAAATGAAGTATCTTCCCAAGTGAGATGTGTTGCAAAAGTGCCTTCTCTGCAATTGCTACAAAACCCCTCACCAGGACTGCAGGCGGGCAGACAACACAAAGCACCTTTTCTCTGCCAAAACAAAAACAAAGTAAGGAGAAAGTTCTGTTCACATGCGATTCTCTCATTGCCTGGTCACAAATACAGAAAAACTGAAGGTACCAAAAACCATCCCAGGGGGTCTTCAAGTACAAAACCCCTAAGTAAAACAATAGCATTTATTATTCCTTCACCTCTCCTCTCAGCCGAACAATCTACTGAATTTTATTAGAAAAGTAATATCCAGTTCAAGCCTTTGCATAATTTAAATTTCAGGTTCCTACATTTTACATTCAAGCTGAGAGATTCTGCGTGTAAATACTTCAAGAAACTATTTATTTTAGTTATTCTGTGAATTGCACCAGGTTTTGTAAAAACTCTTACGAAACTGTAATTAAAACCAAATACAACTTGACAGTGCCCCTTCAGAACCAAGAAATGTAGCAGCTTTTTCATGTCTTATTTCTGGTCAGTAAGAGACAAACCTTGTGCTTTGACTTTATTTCTTATCCTTATTAAATGTTTTCTCTGTAAAGCCAACCTAATTTTTCTCCTTTATCAAAACACTAAATCGATTTCTTTAGCTGAATTCCATGCCAGCATCTGTGACAGTGAAGGATAAACTCCTTGATATAAGGGAGTTTGTTAGGTTTAAAAAAAAAAAATCTTAAGAACAAGGGCTGAAATGTCAGGAAAGAAGAGGAGGAACAATTTGTACAAGCCTCATCCTACCTCTCCCCATTATTTTCACAAACATCTAAGATCTGAACTGATTTTTCAGAGAACACAAGCAGAATTTGCTGTATTTATAGCCATGATTTTCATGTACTGAAGTGCCATTATTTGAATAAAAGAGAAAGTAATCTCTGATTTGATTATGATGCCCACTGTTTTCTCCACATAGATGAACTACAACCAAATGCTTTCTGTTGGGATGGCATCATTTCACTCAGTGTTTGGTTACCTCCTGAAAGTTCCAGCTGACCATGCCAGAGCAGCTTTCCATCCCTTTGCTGCAGCAGGGTAGGTAGGGCTCAAGAAATACCAAACACTAATTCCTGATACATTTCTAAATTTGTAACTAATAAACTACATCTCAGGAAAAAATTACCCATCCCAGCCAGCTGATGGCCTAAAAAAGAGGTTATAAACCAAAAAAGTCAAAGCTTTCCCACTTGGTTTGTCTGCTGTGACCTCTCCACGAGCAGAGTCCCTTCATTACAGAGTGTGGGTGTGGATTGTGTTCTTCTCTCAACATTCAGAATTGCTTATTTCCCCCTTTTTTCTGCACTGATGACATTAAATTGGTTTGTTACCTCATGGTACATTCTCAGAATATCTCCCCTTTTTCTTTTATGCCTAAATTTCATTCTCACGGTCATTTGTGAAATGGCAGATGCAAGGGTAATATTTGTAATTTAAATAAAAACGATTAAACTTTTACTTCTGACATCTTTTAAGACTAAATATTTTATATATAAAATGGCTGACAGGTGTGACATCTCAATACATCACTACTACAGACAGCAGTATCTACACGGTAACTTTAAATCTTAGTTTTCCTAGGGAATGTCAGAATCCATGAAGCAAAGAAACAGTATAACAAATTGCTGGGTTATATGTAATTTCTTAACAGGCGTTTATTTCCACAGTTTTTCATCCACTAAAAATCAAAAGCAGCACTAGTTTCAGCTCAAGCAATAATTCAAAGCAAAGCTGAACCTCTTACAACTTTCAAATGTTCCACATTTATGAATAATGGGAGGATTTGATTGGTTAAGAGAGAATAAATTTAATTTTTCTTCTTGGTACTCGTTCTAAACCAGGTACACAACTTTGTTATAAAGTGTGCTGGGGTCTCCCTGGAAAAGGATGCAAAGAGATACGTGGATTTAAAGAAAAGAATTTAATCAAAAGACCTGATACAGAACAAAACCAAAAGTCATCCTTAACAGGGAAGTGATATTAGGCTATTTAAATGTTTGACTGATTAGAGCTAATCACTTGAGAAAAGGACTGTTTTTTCCTCAGTATTAATGAGACTGAAGTTTTGGGTATCTGACTCCAAATCACAGAAACTACAGAATCAAAGCTGGAACACCTTAATGAGCAGGTTTTCTCATTCCTGAAGAAGTTGCTCAGGATTTTTTCTTTTTAATAAAAAAGTAACTTACAGGATTCTTTGACAATTCAAATGGAAACATGGAACTCAGCTCCTTGGATGCTCTCATATTTTAAGCAGTATCTCAAAGGCAGTATTCTCTGAGAATGACGAGCTGCAGGAAACCCAGTTTTGCTGCAGCACCAAATTACACTGCCCTGCAGGAGCGTCAGAAAATATTTTCTAGAACAGCTGCTATAAACTTTTGCTGCTTTACAGTATTCTAACTTGCAGTTGCAGGCATCAGCAAGGTATTTAAAAAAAAAAAAAAGATCAAAAATGATGCTCCAGTCACAAGTGCCTCCCCAGGTGTCCCCGGGCTCCTGGAGCACCACTGCTCCCACCACTCCCCAACTGCTGCAGTGACCTTCAAATCAGGACTCCAGAATGGAACACCTTCATTTTAGAAACAGAAAACACTGTTAATTTACTTTAATCCAAGGCTTGTAACACATTCCAAAAGAAATAACTGTTCTTCAAACGAAACAGAACTACTGCTTTAATTAGTTGTTGCTTTAAGTTTTACAAGATGAAGAGGTACTTTTCACTTAAATGCCAAATTATTATTAAAAACATACATGTCAAGAGCAAATAATTGGAGAACATCTATCTTGTGAATATAGTTATATTTAAGAGTAAAGATGTTTCTTCAAATCTAAGTATGCAATTAGGCAGAAAATAAAAGTCACACTAATAAATTGGTTTTTAGCATGTCATGCTAAAACTTTCACTTATGTACTGTTCTGTAGGCTAAAAGACAAAATATGTTACAAATATTGTCCAAAACTAAGAAAATATTTTTAATGTGAAACTAATACTAAATATTTTACTTTTAGTGAACTCAGCTAAGATTAAGTGAGCCAAGGATGCATGCAGCCAATGTGTGTTGGATAAGGGATTGATGAATGTTTGGTAATACCAAAAGGAAGCAGAGTACCCAGTGTGCTCCACCTTCCTGGAGGGTTTGGTCAGGGAAAAAGTCAGAGTTTCTGTGTGTATAACATGGCAACAGCTCTTGCCAACCTGTACCAAAGTGAATCCATTCTGCCTCACAATTTAACACCAGCACAGCACAGCTAAACCTTGGAGAGCATTTCTTATTTTCCACTTCCAATGGGAACTTTCAGCACTTGGTCCAGAGTCAGAAGTGCAAGCCCAGAAGTACCCAGCTTCCATTAGAGCATTATATATCAGGGGACCTTAAACTTCAATTTTTTTTTTTTCAACATGCATTAAAGAAGTTACAAAATACCAGACAGCTACATCAGGTGGTTACCAGCCCTTTTCAGAAACTTGTTCATGAGTAGAAAAGAGTCCTTTAGATGCCTTCAGCGGGCTCAGATTTGAAAAGCTTCAGCTCCTTCCATGAGAGAAGATATTGAAAAAATTGCACCAAATTTAAAGCAAGGTCTTTATAGATGGTTGAGGTGCCACGTTCTGGTCCAGTGGGGAAGAAGAGGCCAACATTTGCCTTTTTTTACTGTCTCCTCATGCTTTCTTCCACGGGTCTTCTCTGTGAACCCTCACTAGAGCAGGTGAACCTGTCCTAGGCAAGGCTGGCTCCACGCCGTGCCCAGGGCACCCCAAACCCTGTGTGCTCCAGGCCCTGGCTGAAGATGCTGCTCCACAGGATCCCGAGCTTTGCCATCGGAAAATCCAGCCCCAGCGCCACCAAGAGCTGGCTGGGAGCAAAGCCCATCCCATCAGGAATGCTCCAAAGCCTCCTCAAGAAACAAGAGATGATCCTTCTGACTCAGGAAAAGGGAGTTTTTTGGTGGCAGCCGCTGGAGAACAGACCGTGGGTGAAGTTTGCTGCTTGGGTGGTGGCAGCTTCTCTTTCCTCCCCCTCTTTTGTTTTGAGAGGGAAAATACGAGTCTGGAGGGGGTCCAAACTGCTTTTTCAGCTTGGTATAATGACAAAGGTTGGCAAGCCTCATTTCCAAAGGCAAACTTTCTTTGCTCAAGGAAATGTATGGTTTTCGGGTGATTTTACGTTTAAAAATAAGATTTATCCAATATGACCTTTAAAACCTCCATCCTTCTGCCAACATTGCCACGGCTCAATGAAATCTCAGTGGTCAACGTTTATTGGTTTTATTTGCAACCTATTCTACTAAGAAAACAATGTACTTTCTAAAGCCTGAATGCCTGCTATCTTTATGGTTTTAATTTGCTGACAATGCCAATTGTTTGGGTCTTCTAGTGATGTATCAAAAAATTGTTATTTCATGCTAAACAACTTGCATAACAAGGACGGAAAGGAGGGCAAGAAAAATCAGTGGGTTTAGGTGAATTTGATAGAACTATGCAATTTGCTAGTCTTTTAGGCTAAACAAATTTTTGCTGAGCTATTTTCTCCAGGCAAATAATATCCAAGTGCAGACAGGAGAGACAAACAATTAATAAAAGTCACTCAAATGCAAAACTCATAACTTCATTTGTTCTTCACGATTCAAGAGCAGCTCACAGTCCCATACTTAAGTTAGGTATTTCCTTATATCCTTCCAAGGAAGATTAGGCTGAAGGATTATCTAGAGAATATTCTTTGAAATATATGCAGTTATACATATACGTATTTTTACTAAGCTGATATTAAATAAGTGAAATTTCATGTTCTGGGACGTATTGAAAATATTTGATTGTATGAGAAACCGACAAGAACAAAAACACCACACCCACGTCCCACACACATGCAAAACCTCTCATATTAATAATAAATTAATTTGGAATAGGGAAGAAAATCATGAGAATTAAAAATTGTCTCAGGTGAAATCCAACTATGAGGACAAATAAGGAGTGCAATATTCTGTTCTCAGTGACCACGACCGTAAATTGAATGTCTGCAGCTCAGAATATGGTTTATTTTTTTTGTCTGGTGCTTTCATCATATATGAGCCAGCCCAGTTATTGCTGATACTGTTTAACTTAAGACATTGGGACTTCTCATTATCAGGAACTAAACAACATCATGAGGATGGGGAAGTCCCAGAATGAAGAACTTGATTTCATTTCCTTCTGGAGTTCTCTGGGCTCTAACCAGCCCCAAGTCCCACCAAAGAGGAACAAGAACAATAACTATGAGAGCCACAGGGATGATTTTCTCAGTCCCATCCCTCACACGCAGACAAAACCTGTTTATTCCCTTCTGATCACCTTTCCCTGCTTCCATCTGTTGCATACTTTATATTTCAGTCTGAGCTCCTCCCTGGCACCTTTGCTTGAATTCCTGCTCATTGGAGTGGACTGGTTGAGCTTGGAAATGTTCTCCCTGCCTATGACAGAAGGTTTGAACTACAGGATCTTTAAGTTCCCTTCCAACACAAATCATTCTGTGATTGTTGGTCCTTCAACACGACACATTGTGCTTCTGGTACAATGAATGTCACCCAGAGCCAGTTTGAAACTCTACAAATTTAAAACATTTTCATGTAAGGGCGCTCTGGAAACATTTTATTGCACTCGGTAATATATCTTTCTGACAGCCCTCAACTGAACTCATATGTGATTAGGCAAGCAGAGTTTGTCCTCTTTTCTGTAGAGAATTAGAAACTTTGTCTTATGTTTTACCAAAGAGAAGAGGCAGAAAAAGGAGAGGGGAGAAGAAGGGAAATGGAAAAAGCGGAACTCCAACACATTGTAAACTAAAAATATTTCCAAAGCAGTGCCACTGTTGTGAGTGTCCCTAACTGCTTCCTTTTATCCTGCTGGAACCAGGAATGCAGGAGAGTGCCTGGGACAGCCCAGCGTGGAGCAGGGCACTGCTCTCATCTGTGTATATGCATCATTTACTGTGCTCACACAAGGCATTGCTGCTGCCCTTCATTACTGCTAATGGAATCCCAAGGTCAACGACCAGCCATAAATGTCCATTCTAAATAAAATGTATTGGAGACACCCTCCCCAACGTCTTTTACACAGGCTCCTGGCCAGAGCAGCAGTGTCAAACACCCAGTTGACCTTTCAAGATAAAAAACATTATCAGCTGCATGGGTTTAGATTTTAATCTGTCTCAGTTAAGCACGCCCACCGAAATTAGATATTTCCTGTGGGCTGTTCACAGTTCCTGACGTGTTTTATCAACATTCATTTTCTCTCCCCCCTGCTCATGGTGCTTCTCCCACGTGGTGGTTTCATACCATGCATATGCACGAGGCCTGTGCTGGGAGTACTGGTATTGTGACAGTGCTGTAACACTCCCTGGCATCTTGTTATTAAAAATATATATCTTTTGTATATTTAGCTTGCATGTCTCTCCCTTCTCTCACAGAACAGCTGTAAATCATTAAGGAAAGCCCCAAACCCTTCACTGGATGATAGTGACAGAATTCACAGATAAATAAGAAAAGACCCCAACAATATGACAGAGAAAGTGGAAAAACACCAACCAAATCAACCTGAAGAACCACAGACAAAAACATGTAGGACTTTCTATGCTCCGACCACAGGATAAAGATACTTCTGGTATAGTTCAGTTACAGAGGGATTTATAACTTCCCCTAAAACATTTGTTATAGTACAGGGATTTACAGCTTTCCGAACAAGACTGAAATTTATATTGCAGGTTTGCAGATCTCTTTTTAGCTTGGGGTTTTTTTCCCCTCCAGTTAAGAGACACTGCTTTCGACAGCAGAATGTACTGGAAGATGCAAAAATAAAAAATTCTAAACACATTTTGAAAATGCTGTTAAATGCTCCAGTGGATGGAAGCAGGTTTACAAGACAGCACAAAAATGTTTTACTTTTGCTAAATAAGTTTTACAGAGCAAGTATTAGAGTCGTACTGTACATGCACCTGTCTGTTTAGATTAAAAGGGTTAATTTTATACGGGTTTGTTCCAGCACATTGTTTGTTTCCAAGGAGCTACACTAACCAGATGCCAAGATGATACAATAAACAGCCATGCCAAATCTAATGAATTAAGAAAAAGAGAACCACACGAAGAAACTTACACATGAAATCAGGTAATGACAGGAAAGAAAAATGAGGATACATTGAAATAAGTAAAAAAGTCCAATATTCAAGTTGTAGAAAGGTTCTAAACATGAAGACTGATATATTGCTGCCTTTATATCACACCTATGTGTCTTACTCTAGCAAGAAAAAATTATTCATTTTAGCACAGAAACACTGGGACTTCAAATAAATCCGTACACTAGTAAATATTGCAGAGAAAGGATTCATCTTCTGTTGAGGGATCAGAATAAACGACAAGATTAATTAAAATTTTATCATACCATTTCTCAGAACAAAATCTTGCATTTAACTACACCGCTGTGTTGTTAACGCTCGCATCAAAGAGGCCGACAGAGGCTTCTTGAAGGCAGGCAAGGAAAAAAGCTGAAAAGGGATGCCTGGGCTCATTACAGATGCTAATGCAGTTTAATGACCAATTAGATTTCTTTTTTAAACAAGGTAAAAGCGGTGTAGGAGTCCAGCTGTGCTGCTAACAGAAGCCAAAGGAACTGCAAGGCGCTGGGAGTGTTGTGAGGAGCATCATTAACCCAGTGCCAGAAAAGCCTCTATCCAGAACAGTACTAATGGCTCAGGAAAACTCCCTACTCCTTCAGCTTGAGCTGTCTGAAGTTATTTGCATTTTCAATCCCTTTTCATACAGATTAGTTAGAGGGTGGCAAGAAGCCAATGGAAGAACATATCCTGTATATATTGCAAGGAGCAGAATATGAATTTTTTCAAACATTTTCAGCACAGCCGTGCTTCTCTTCACCTGGGAAGAGGTGGCTCTGCTGAATGTCACACCCCGGTGTTCTCCCAGCTTGGGATGGTCCAGTTCCAGCTTTCTGGAGCCACTGCAGCCAAGCCAAGGGGACCGTGGTTAGCACTGCAGTGACCAGTGCTGAGAACACAGCCCTCAGCAGCAGGGTAAATTAACACAGAACCTCCTTCTGATCCACAGGATGCCCCCAAACCACCAAAATTAGTAACAGGAGCCCTCCACTGCATGTCACAGCGTTATTAGGTGGTGACAAGATGATTAAAAATCAGGCTTGGATCAGCTGGGTAACACTGGCTCCCACATCTCCCCCTCCACCTGTAACACACATGCATATGTGGCCATACAGAAACATCCTATTAACTGTTAATTGCATATGTAAACTTGATATATTTCAAATGCTATCACAGCCCCCATTTGATTAATTAGCTGCAGAAGCTCTAAAACACAGCTATAACACTCAAAACAAACACGGAACAGCTACATTTCATGAAGGTGCAGCCATCATTTAGAAAAACTAATAGTTCTTTGTTAAATTTGCAGGTCTAAGACTACACTTGTTATGAATATTCAAATTCAGAATCACAGAATCGTTTAGGTTGGAAAAGACCTCAGAGATCATCACATCCAAGCTCTGACTGATTACCAGATCATGGCACATCCAGTCAGTTCTTGAATACTGTCTTCCTGTCCCTGGAGAGTATTTTTTAAATCAAGAGTCATCATATCATTATTTTAAGATTTCAGAATAAATGTAACTCCATCTGTGAAAAAAATCAGCTCTAATATACCAGAACCAAAGGGTTATCCAGCATTTAGATTCTTGAACCCTATGCACTGTGATCAGGTTTCATGTATTAGAAATATTCAGGTTTTTTAAGATTTATTTCACATTTTATAATACTAAGCAACTAAAATAATACGAATTAGAAAAATATCTGTGGCTGTAGGGGGGCAAAAATACGTATCTGTTTGTCTTATACACTGTACAGCTACACCCAAAATGCTTTTAAAATGTGTATGCATTTTGTAACTTTCAAGCTTAGAAANATAAAATAAAATAAAATAAATTTGCCTGAAGGAGGCTTCTTTTCCACAGAATGGTTGGTCTCCCAGCCTTCAACATTGTCATACAAAGCCCTGTGAAGTTCAGCACTGCTTGCACAGTGCTGTAGTTTAAAGAAAGAATCTCTTCTCTGTATTTAAGTGAATGCAGAAATTTCTCATGGAAAACAGACAGCTCACACCTCAGCATTCATCCTGTGGTATCTTTTACAAAAACTGCTTTAAAAGCTAATACAAGGTCTGTATGAAGTTACTGTGTTAAAGATCACACAACTAACAAGATCAGATCATGGCAAATTCACGTCACAAACATCAGCCACCAATCCTGCTGCAAAAAGTTACCTGGATTTCTCCAGGGGAGGCAGCCAAACTACCAACACACCACGCAGAAACCACTGCACTGAAACACCTTCTGGATCTGCAGTACCACACCACTGAGAAAAAAGTACATCCTTTGTGCGTTTGATAGCAGATGGAAGAGAATAAAAATAAAAAGTAAATTGCAGCACATGCAAAGGGAAAAAAGTTATCTCCCAAGGAGTGGATGTCTAAATCCAAGACAGTAATAAAGGGTACTTGTGTAGTAAGCAGGCAATTCCCTAGTAAATATAACTAATGAATCCTGACAGCAGTCCATTTAATACCCTTTCTCACACAGCCCTCTATGAATGCTCCTTCCACTAAAGCTCCTTTGAGCCAATCTATTTCAATATTACCTTGCACGGAAACTACTGCACTCAGCTCTGACTCCCAGATAATTCTTAGGAACTGGGCACTTTGCTCACCTGCCTCTTTGCTACCAAGGAATAAACCAGAAAACATCGTTAAAAGGCGATTCTAGAAATATTAAGGTTTCAGCATAACCAAAACTGTACCCTTGAGTGTTTGAGAAGGCTGGCTAGGGTTGTCACAAAGGAAAATACAGACACAGCTGGCAGACCAAAGATGTTTGAGAAAAGGCATTAACCTGCTTTGGAAAATGAAAGGGTAAAATTCCTAAAATAAACGGCCACTCTCCCCTTGTAAAAGACTCGGAGTGTTATACAGCAGCTGCATCACAAAGAAGTCCACTGATGTAGAAACAGCCCCCTTGCACAAACCATGATCTTTACCCATCCTGTGCCCCACAACCCTTCTGCTCACAGAGAACCTGGAGAAGCTCCTGAATGCAAATGAGATGAATGGAACAAAATGACCTCAGGTTCATATCCTATAAAATACCTCCGGCTACGTTTTTACAAGCTCTTCTTTGAGATATGTTTAATTAAAATAAAAGCATGATATATGCCGCTGTGCAGAGCCATTCTGATAACCAGAGTGGCCAAGAAATAACGACATAAAAGTTCCCCTTAAGACAGTTATTTTAGAAAGGCACACAGATTACTGCATCTGCTGCTTGTGGGCCATTTATCACATGCCTACTAATTTTTCCAGTGCTTCAAGCATGTTTCAGGAGGAGTTTATGGAAAAAAAGAAAGATAGGGCTTTTTTCTTCCAATCTCTGCTTCACTTGGAAACAGAAAAAAAAGTATTTTTTATGGTATCATTTTGTTCTGAGGAAAATTTAAAAGGAGGCTCAGATCTCAAGCCTGCTGGACTCTAGCTGATGTTCAGTGTGTTTCCAGTTAGAAAATGCACATTTCTTATTTGTTTGTTGTGAGTTTGCCAGAACACGACAAATATTTATTTTTTGCAGAGAATTAGTATATGCCACATCAGACGTACCAGTCTCTCTGCTCTGGATAATCTCCAAAGGCTGTGACAATACAAAGCACATGAGAAAGCAGAGGGATCCTCAGCCTCCTTGTGGTGACAGCAAACTACTTCACTGCCTGGATCGAAACATTTCAAGATACCTTCTAAAATCTTTTTTATTGAGAAGAAAATGGAAGAAGATGGATTATGTTACCTATGTAAAACCTTCAAGAGATGCCACTTTTGTCAACAAAAAAAGAATTGAAAACCAAATAATTTTCATCTAAACCCTTCAACTTAGTAAGACTCTGCTGTGGGCTGGTGAGCGGGCTCTGGTTGGTAGGATGGGAAGAGAGCAGAGCCACAGTCAGTGCAAACCACCAGATTTTCCTCCAGCAGGGCTTGCTGGCCACAAGGCTCTGCTCCATCTTCTCTCCCTGCAGCATATTTTCAACTCCCAGCTTGGCCTGACCTTTCCAAATTCTGCATTCACTGGAGAGGAGAGTTTATTCCTTGCTGCCACCTGATTATTGCAGCCTCCTCATCTCCAGCACGCCTTCAGGAACTCAGGCTGCAAATAACAGTCCCTCCACAAATACTGCCACAAGGATGGCTTTAGGAGACTATCATGGATTGCCAGCTGTTGGGCACAGCTTCCCAAAGCAGGGTGAACCCTGACCCTGCCAACCCTGTGTAAGAGATGGTCCGAGGATCCCTCACCTGTCTCATGATCATCAACGAGGATAGAGACTGAAAGACCCTAAAAACTGCTAAGGGGACAAGGGCACAGGAGTCCTGGCCAGACCGAGGTGAGATGTCTGCCAAGTGTCTGCAGGTGTGCAAGCTGGACAGGTTGCTCTGGTGCTGTTCCTTGCTGCCCAGGCAGGAAGGGTTGCACTGGAGTGAGAAGGAATGTTCCGTGCCCAAACCCTGCACCGTTACCCCAAAATAATGGGTATTGTTCCCCTACCTCTTTGGCTAGTTGCCCTCAGCTTCTGAAAGTTACCCCAAAACAAT